>QXTE01000362.1:243229-368264 GCA_003942145.1 Platysternon megacephalum | reverse complement strand
TTTTTTTTTTTTTTTTTTTTTTTTTTTTTTTTTAAAGGATTAATGTTATAACTAAACCACTTGTATTTCTAACGAAAATCATCCCTAGGCACCGATAGGGTTCTCCCAGGTTCCTGGCTGTCAGTGAAGTATTAATGCCCTGATTCAGCAAAGCACTTGTGACTTCAGTGAAATTTAAGCGTGTACTAGAAATTAAGCACGTTTTAAGTGCTTTACTGAATCATGGCCTAAATGGTATCACTTTGTCTGCAGAATCTGACTATTCTTACAGTTCTTTTAGACAGCCTTAAAATATCCTGACTCAGCAAGGAGCCCCTGTGTGAAGCCCATTGAAGTTTATGGGACTCAGTGAGTGCACAGGTGTCCACCCACTCAGAGTTTGCAAGGTAGGGCCCCTAAATGTAAAATCTGACCATTTGTAACAAGTTTTCTTATTGAAAGGAAGGAATTTGTGATTGAGCTCAAACCAAAACCAAAAATGCGTATCAAACCCCCCTCTCTCTATAATGGGGCTCCTTAAAACCACAGATGAACATTACTGCACTAAGGGTTGGAATCCAAACTCTTGGCCTTTTGAGGTGTTTGGATTTGATCCATTATTAAAGTCCACATTGAACTGTGAATTGGCAGATCAGATTTTGTAGAGGGCCTAATCCTAGGTGGAACAGGCTCTATTTGGACAGATTGAAACGATTTATAACACAGTCTTCAGAAATCTTACTTATTGGATATTTACTATTTGAAGACCTTACATGCAATTCATAGGATTAGACTGAAAACTCTGTAGCAGTTGTTAAGTAGAGATGCAGCTCATGGAGAATGCACTTTAATCTTTTTTCAGTGCTCTTCTAGAGCAAGAGCATTCTAGCAGCCTTTATTCAATCAAGGAAGGCAGCTGCAGTGCTGTGGTACAGCAAAGATCTATGTTTTTGTCACTTAACACTTACTTGCCATAAAAGTTATTGGGACCAAATGCCAATGTACTACTTTGATAGTGTTCTAGCAAATTCTTTAGTTTTGAATCTTTTGAAAGTACAGTAACTCCTCGCTTAACGTTGTAGTTATGTTCCTGAAAAATGCGACTTTAAGCAGAACGATGTTAGGCAAATCCAATTTCCCCATAAGAATTAATGTAAATTGGGGGGGGAGGGGGTTTAGGTTCCAGGGAAATTTTTTTCACCAGACAAGAGACTATATATTTATATATACACAGTATAAATTTTAAACAGTTTAATACTGTACACAGCAATGATGATTGTGAAGCTTGGTTGAGGTGGTGGAGTCAGAGGGTGGGATATTTCCCAGGGAATGCCTTACTGCTAAATGATGAACTAGCACTTGGCTGAGCCCTCAAGGGTTAACACATTGTTGTTAATGTAGCCTCACATTGTACAAGGCAGCACTAATGGAGGGAGGGGAGACAGCATGGTAGACAGACACACACACACCCCGTGTGTGTGTGTGAGAGAGAGATATGCGCCTTGCCCCTTTAAGTACACTGACCCCACTCTAAGTACATTGCCTTTTTAAGTAGATCAGCAAGTTGAGACTGCAGCTGTTGGCAGCAAGCTCCCTCCATCCTGGTGTGTCCCCCCTGCTCTATGGAGATGCGGTAAGCGGGGGGCAGGAGCAGGGGGGACACCCTGATGTTAGCCCTCCTCCTCCCCCACCCCTCCCCAAGCAAGCAGGAGTCTCTGGGAGCAGCTCCAAGGTAGAGGGCAGGAGCAGCACATGACAGTGGGGGGAGGGACAGCTGAACTGCCGATTGACAGCCTGCTGGGTGGCTGCAGCACAGGGAACTTAGGGGAACGGGGAGCTGATGGGGGGGGGCCCTGCTGGTCCACCCTGGTTCCAAGCCCCCACCAGCTAGCTGCAACGGGCTGCTCTTTCTGCAAGCAGTGGACAAAGCAGGCGGCTGCCAAACAATGTTGTAAGGGAGCATTGCACAACTTTAAATGAGCATATTCTCTAATTGATCAGCAACGTAACAATGAAACAGTGTTAACAGGGTGACTTTAAGTGAGGAGTTACTGTACATATATCTCGAGTCTCTGGGTCACTCTCACCAGAAACAAAGATCAACTGGCCAGGACTAAAAGAAAAAAGAAATTCAATTACATGCAGATACAAGACTCAGCCATGTCCTCTGGTTCAGTGCCAATAATGCAGATTTGATATGGCGGTAATGCATTTTGAATTTACACTTTCCCAAGTACTTGGAGCCTAGCCAAATATATTCACAACAAGAGAATAATTGGAAGCAGTGCAATTGATCTTGAAAGCCCATCTAATCTTAAGGGATGGAAAATACAGTGCTATGAGAATATTACAGAAGTTGTTTACCGTGAGGAATGGGAGGTAGATTGGACCTTCTTTTAATTTGGATGTTCAAATATACCAGCTAAAAAGTGATAGGCATGATGCCATTTTAGGAGAAAAAGAAAGACTTCTCTGCACCAAACAGTAGAGCTTGAAGTCTTATTAAGTGCTGTTTTTTTTTAATATTTAGATTAAACCATATTACAGACAAGGATACAGAATCTGTGAAACTTCTCTTGAGATGTAGATTTTTTCCTAAGAGAAATCCAAACCTTATTCAACTAAGAGATTAATCACTGTTACCAGAGTGCCAATCATGAGCAAAACCATAAGCTCAAAATCTAAGAACAGAGCTTTTAGGCTTAACATACCTATAGAAATGACAAAGTGAATCGTTAGATATGATCTCCAAGCTGTCTCTAGCTTCAGTTGTAATTCTAATCACATGTAAAACCCACTTAAGTCATTCTCCACAACCAAAGTTGGGAGATATGCTTATCGAATAGGGTGAGACTAAGGTGAAAATCCAGCAGTGAAATGTGTGTGAAGACAGTCCAGCAAAGAGCAATCAAATTCCCTTGGCCCCTCAACAGCATCAAGTAATGATTCAGTTCCAAAACGAAGTCCTCCTCATAAGAAAAATAAAGCATCACTGTTGGTTTATGGCAGTTAATGTATCTGTCCTCAGATAGGTAGCTTGTAGTACATGCACTATGCACAAATGTTATGAATATAGGCTGTCAAATTGTGGAGAGAAAACACACCAAGGGCTAGTTGAGCATGCACAGAGCATTTAATTTACTGCTTAATGTGTTCATGAATTACATCAAAGCCTTATCTACATCTTTCTTCTTGAAGGTGGGGAAAACTCAAAACCAAATGCCTTCTGTTTTAAAGCATCCATGTCCCCGTTAATTTCATCTTATTTAGCAAGTAATATATCTGATAGACAACATTACAGAATGCTCTCCTTGATAAGATTGGCTATCTACATAATTTCCGTAACTGCAGCTTTATACATCAATCCTCAACTGTCTGGAAAATAAACTAGAGTGATTAGTTCATATTACTAAACTGTTGGCTGACTGTGTACACACAGTTCCCCACAAAACAGAAAAGCTCTACTATGCTTACAAAGGCTTTTTTTTTTTAAAAATTGGGAAGTGGTCCCCTCCCAGAAAAGGATTATTAGCTAAAGTAATGGGATTTAATGCTGATAAGGAAAAACAATGGAGACATGTAACCAATAAAATGAAAGGACACTTCCTCTGTCTGCTCTATCACATTTACTGAACTAGTGCTCTGAAACAGGCAGTGGTTGCCCTGTTATGATAAGATTAGGCAGCTCCTTAGTCTTTCCGTTGTGGCACATGGTTTTCCCAAACTTGTCTTGCCAAGTAAGACAGCAATGTGCAAAAACAAAACACCCCTTGCCACACACACAATAAACACATGCTGACTGTCTGGGAACTATAGCAACACCCTTGTACGTTTTGTTTCATTGTCCTGTATGCAGCTAGCAAGAGAGCCAGTAGTGGCTAGTGAATGGGAAAAATGATCACATTGTTTCTCATTTGTGCAGTGTTTCTTCTGTTTGGGGCCTGACTTATGGCAATAGGGTGCTCTTTGGCAACACTTGAAGCCTTACGCTTGGGTATCCTTGGCTGAAAGGCACTTTAGAAATGCAAAAATACGTTCACTCAACTCATAGTTGAGGATAGAAGATACATTCATGTCACTTACAGCTACCCTGATAAAACTTATGATTTTGGGACTTTATTTTTAACATTGTTTAAAAAGTTGAAACAATGTAATACCAATAGGATCTTTTGGCTTTAGGCATTTGATTTTTTTGAATCCTACCTCGTCTTGGATGTCTTCTGTGCATTACTCCAAACTTTGCATAAAAATGTGATCCTAGCACAAGTTCTAATTGTCTGTCTTTGACAGAAGTGAAATTGTAGGTGGCTTGATTGGGCTTTAGGGAGAGTGTGGGTTGTCAAAATGGGAAACTAGGGAGACTAGCACCTCAGTAACAGCGAGCAAAACCAAAGCTCTTCCCTTTCCAAGATGGGTGGATGAGATACTCCTTTTGCAAACTAACAGCTGGAAAACAGTGAAGGTGCATTTTGTCACTGGAGGTGCTATTTGGCCAACACCCTTCAGAAAAACAAGGGTAGCAAATTAGAATGTGTATTTAAAGTAACTGTTTAGGTGCTGACTGCTCCAATAGGACAAGTAGTATGATTGGAAATACATACACCTCTACCTCGATATAACACGATCCAATATAACACGAATTTGGATACAACGCAGTAAAGCAGTGCTCTGGGGGGGCGGGGCTGCGTACTCTGGTGGATCAAAGCAAGTTCAATATAACACGGTTTCACCTATAACGCGGTAAGATTTTTTGGCTCCCGAGGACAGCGTTATATCGAGGTAGAGGTGTACTTCTTACAAACTTAAAATAGTGTCTAAGGGCTGGTCCACACTAGGGGCGGGATCGAACTAAGATACTTCGACTTCAGCTACGCTATTCGCGTAGCTGAAGTCGAAGTATCTTAGTTCGAATTTGGCGCGCTTACCTCGCGTCCGCGCGGCGCTGCGATCGAAGTTCGCGGCTCCCACGTCGACTCCGGTAACTCCGCTCGCCCTGCAGGAGTACCGGAGTTCGAAGTAGCACGTTCGGGGATCGACTTATCGCGTCCAGACAAGACGCGAGAAGTCGATCCCCGATAGTTCGATGGCTACCCGCCAATTTCGGCGGGTAGTGTAGACGGGGCCTCAGTCAGCAGCATGGGACATAAAAACAAAAAATTAAACAGACACAGAACTACCTTTTAATAACACCTACCCTTAGTGTTCTTTCCATGTGGAACTGGAACTAGTTTCATAGAATTGTATTCCTTATCCTACTGTGAAATGTTTGCATGTTGTGGAACCATTCACGCCATCCTCTTACTGCTGAAAATCAAAATGTGAATGTTCAATATTGCTTCTGAGTCACTGCAGTAAACAGTAGCCACCTTGCTGAAGGTGCTCCACCATTGCAATACTTTACCGGCAAGTACTCCAAAGTACCTGAATAAAGCAGATTTGTTTACAAAGTTAGTGGACAGACATGTATGTTTTGAACACTTTGATATTTAATAAACACAATGTACAGTGAATTATGATATGAGCTACTCAGTAAGTTGAACAATACAGTAAGTGAGCCACAGACATATTGTATTACAGAAAGCATACACTGAAATAATTTTTATGGACTGAATGGATCTTTGTGTTGTAAAATGCAGGCTTAGGTTTTGGGGTTTTTTTTAATTATAATTAAATTTGATCCACTGGCAATCCCATCCATCCTGGTCTCAAAAATTGACTTTAATTGATTAATATATGTTGTACCACCTCACTACCCAACAGCACGACAAAACATTAAAAATAAGCTAGTCCAGCAGTCAGAACTAAGCAATGCATAGATCAGGGGTAGGCAACCTATGGCACGCGTGCCGAAGGCGGCACACGAGCTGATTTTCAGTGGCACTCACACCCCGGGTCTTGGCCACCGGTCTGGGGGGGCTCTGCATTTTAATTTAATTTTAAATGAAGCATTTTAAAAACCTTATTTACTTTACATACAACAATAGTTTAGTTATATATTATAGACTTATAGAAAGAGACCTTCTAAAAATGTTAAAATGTATTACTGGCACGCGAAACCTTAAATTAGAGTGAATAAATGAAAACTCGGCACACCACTTCTGAAAGGTTGCCAACCCCTGGCATAGATGAATCTACTTGCCTTTCAAATTTTACCGCAAAGGTAGTGTCTGTTTCCCAGTGGTATGATCTTAGGGGGGAAACACTGGAAACGGGGGGTAGAAGATAGTGTAGGGGAACACTAAATCTTTAAACTAGCCCAACTGAAACAGACTGGACTTAAAGCATGCTACAACCGAAGACTGTATGGAATACAGGAAAGGAGTGAGAGACCCTTTTCCTTTTCTAAACTAGGGTCTGTGAGTAGCTCTACCCTGATTGGGGCCTAACTGCCGAAAAGGAACCAAGTATGGTCTTTTCCTGGGCTCTAAAACATCTTCCATGTTCTACATTTTCAACCCTTCCATCTGGAATGTCCAGTTAAGATCAGTTTTAGGTAGGGGCAAGAGTGGTTCTTTTGTGCAGATGCCTCATGCATAAAATCTCAAAATTAATGAAATAGATGTAAGATAGAAATTCAATTGGAATACCCCGCTTACTTACAATAAGATTCTCTCTGCCCCCAAAGAAAAATGAAGTGCTACGTGATTGTGCATTTCATCTCTTAAGGGGGATAGGTGAGTTGGTTGCCACCCTTGCAGCCCTTTACTTACTCAGGACAGCAACAAATAGGAAGTTTCTCTTACGTAGACCTCCACCATACACTGCTAGCAGAAGCAATCATTTCTAAGGGAGAAAGAGGAGGTACTCTGACACCATCAGATGGTTATGGACTGATGAAAATCAGTAATAGCGCTAGTGGATGGTTTTGTGACAGTCACTTGTCCACAACAACTGGTCTAAAACTAGCAACTTTCTTAACTCGTACTGCTAAACATTTTATATTTTTTAGTTGTAAAGTGTAGCCATTACTTTATGCATCTTCTGAGCACCACTATCCCTCCTATCTGCCATGGCAAAACTCTGCTTCCCTGTTCCTTATAACCAGAGGCAGAAACTAATTTGGTTTGAGGGGAGAAAAGAGGCTAACAATAAAACAGCTGACTGCATAAAAAATGCTTGAAACGACTAATATTAAACAAAACAAAAACCCCTCTTCTCTCTACCATCTGTTGAACAGTACAGAAACAGATGCTTGTTCGTAAAGGTGTTGTATATTAGCATCTACCACTTCCGTCTGTTTTGCCAGAAACACAGGTAGGATATTGTGCTACTCCACAGAGTGGAATTTGGATTTTCTGCCCACTCCCTCAGTTATTTTGCCAACATCAGTTGGAAGCATCACTGAGGTGATGCATGCTATTTCGAAGGGATGACTATACATCTACATTGGTGCCCTCTTGTGGCTAACAGAGCCTATGCCTTGAGCTGGAGCCAGTTCAGAAAAAAAATTAGAATAATCACAGAGAAGGCCTGGGGTACAGAGTCCATTTCAGGGAACAGAGGAGAAAATGCAACGTCAAGTGTTCATGAAACAGAATTAGCTCCCTACCCGGTTACAGTCAAGAGGGGTGAGTAGGAAGAGCTGGCAAAAGATGGGTAGGAGGGAATGCATTTTACTTAATATTTTTCTGTAGAAGTTGGTCATGAAATAGGAGGGGCTCAACTATAGCTATAAGTGACTCCTAATTTTCAAACAGGCAAGGCAATTCAATAGGCAATTCAATAGGCAATTCAATAAAATTAAATAGTTTTAGTTTGCAGGAGCTATTAATGGCGCACAGTTAAAAAAAACAAAAACACCTTTGTAAATGCCACTGTTAATTTGTACCTGTCACCTTGATTTTTTTTTCAAGCTTTAATTCTCAAGTGATTTTTTTTCCTTATCTAACTCATCTCCCCAAATTCCCTCTTTTCTGCACCTACCATTCTAATTCAATCTGTTTCTATATACCTCACTGTCCATTGAAACAGGCCTTATCAAAACCTTCAACTGCCTTTTGAGCTGTGGCAAGTTATCCTAAGCTTTCTTGTTTTAACAGGAAAAGGTTAGCTGTGGCAGCAGGTCACCTGTTTAGCTTTCTTGCATCATCCACCTGGAATCAAGTTGAGAGTACAGGAGATTGTTCAGCGTGTTATCTGAGGATATTGTCAGGAACTCTGTCTTGGCTTTTGTCTAAGGCTGGCTCTAACAGTCAGAGCAGTAAGGCAGATTGCAATCTCCTCTCCTGAAAACAGCATTTTCCCTTTTTGTATATACTATCAAAATACTCATCTGCAGCACTTTACACCTGCCTTAGCTTCTGTTTATTTTGCACCATCAGTGCCTCTGCTTTGACTTCTCCTTCACCTATGTGTTAAGTATTAACCCTTACCAAGATGTAAGGTTATGGGTTCACTGTGTCCTGAGCGTACTGTGAAATGTACAGATGAAGGCCAAATGCCTCTAACTGTGTAAGATTATAGTGTACATAACAATTACTTCCTACACTTTGCCTGTAGTCCTAATTAGTCATTTAACCTTTCACTTGAAGCTAAGTGGAATGGCATTTCTCATTTTCCCCCTCCCACATCTTGCCATTATACTTCTACCCTTGCAGTAGCTGTTGGTGTGTGTATATGTGGGGAGGGGGACCTATGGTTATTTTTTTTTTGGGTGGCGGGGAAAAGGAATCTCATTCCATTTTTGTCTAGGCACATCTGACAATAGATGCTATATTCATTGATGTCAATCTTTTTGAATCCCTATGCACAGCTGTTTCCTTGAGAAACTTTGCCAAAAGTTTGTTTGCCTGGTGTATAGCACAGAGAGCTATCATACGGTAAAAAACCAACACATGATTTAGCACCACAATAACAGAGTTTTTTCATTACATCATCTTCCTCCACCATTTCCTGCTCTCTTTTGATTAGAGGTATGTTAAGAAATCTTCCAGAATAATCATATGAAAGTTCTTCTCCAGCAGAGATAGCAGCAGCAGCAAAAAGTGCCAATTTGGGCACGAGTGAGTCAATGCGGACAGGAACCATAAATAAATTTGGCTCACAAGAATGGTTCAGGAACCTGCCTACATTTCCTATATTCATAGGATCAACAAATGTCTCTATTATCTGTCCATCATACAAGTGTTCCCTCACAGCTATAATATAGTTTGAATCCTCTGGTGTCTGTGCCTGTATTCTTCTACATGCCTCACGGAAGCATAGAACTTCACCAGCATATTCACACACAAATCTTCCTTTAGGTATGAACTCCAGTGTGCGGAGACCCCAACCCTTCTTAACAGTCTTGAACACCTCAAGTCTGAATTGTAAACCCCTCTGAATAACCCTGTTTTGACAGAACTCACCACAATGGCACATGGCATTGCATTCAAAAATGGGCCTAGTATAGTCCACTTCACTTCCTATGTATTTGATGCATGAACTGTTATAGTTTTCACCATGACGAAGACACGAACAAGTGTTGGCCACGCAGGAAGCAGTAAGACAATTACATCCTGGAAAAGTGATTTCAGAAGGGTCAGTGTCGTCTCCTGCTCCCGCCACGTGCTCTGGGCTATACTGCAAAGAGATTATGACAAATTAAAATCATGTTGATAACTATACTCCCGCTTCACAGAGACAAGCACAACTTTTCTTATTAAAATAAAGGGGCCAGATTTTTAAAAGAACTCAACCCCCAGGAGCTTCCAGTGAGACTAATGGATAGTGGACACTTTTGAAAACCTGGCCCCCCAAAAAGCACATACTAATCAGGTCACTACAATATAACATTTTTGAGATCTGTGTTCTGTAAAGACAGGGGGGAAATTTAATGCACCTTATTTTTTTGTTTAACATCTCCCAGGTGCCTAATAGTGATAACTGCCTTTCAAATGACCACTGTTCTTCAAGCATCTGGTATGCAAATTAATAGCTCCTAGAATCTTTTCATATTTTGTCTTTACAGAGGGGAACTGTTTCAAAGTTTTGCCAATTTAAAGTTAGAAACCAAAAGCTCTCTTTATCTATGCCGATTGTGATGATGGGTCTGTTGTGAAAGCAGAAATGTGTTTTAGTTTAGTTTCAGTACTCAGCTGCAACTGTGCAGTTCCTAACAATAGCATTACTGTATTTTTGTGTCTTTTTAAAAAAGTGAACATGACATGAAAGAAGTAATTAACAGAGCTGGAGCTGTAAGTCCTTGATCATGGAACAGATGCAGTGACAACGCTGGCTTCCCTTACACTGCCCCACCACTGTATCTCAACCCTGGCCCAAGAGAACTCAGTCCTCTCAGAATAAGGCAGCAGTTCAGTCTCCATCATCTTTCATTTCTTGGCCTTTCAATAGGGCCCTACCAAATTCACGGTCCACATTGGTCAATTTCACCGTCATAGGATTTTAAAAATTGTAAATTTCATGATTTCAGCTATTTAAATAGGAAATTTCATGGTGTTATAATTTTAGGGGTCTTGACCCATAAAGGAGTTGTAGAGGGGGTCACATGGTTATTGTAGGGAGGTTTGCGGTACTGTTGCCCTTATTTCTGCACTGCTGCTGGCGGCAGCTCTGCCTTCAGAGCAGCTGGAGAGCGACGGCTGCTGGCCAGGAGCCCAGCTCTGAAGGCAAAGCCACTGCCAGCAGCAGCACAGAAGTAAGGATGGCATGGTATAGTATTGCCACCCTTACTGCTGCCTGCAGAACTGGGCTCTCAGTCAGCAGCCGCCACTCTCCAGCCACCCATCCCTGAAGGCAGCTCAGAAGTAAGGGTAGCAGTACTGCGACCCCCCTAAAATAACCTTGTGACCCCCCCCTGCAATTCCCTTTTAGGTCAGGATCCCCAATTTGAGAAACGCTGGTCTCCCCTGTGAAATCTGTATAGAAAAGCACACTAAAGACCAGATTTCACAGTCCGTGACACATTTTTCATGGCCAGGAATTTGGTAGGGCCCTACCTTTCAGATAAGACTGCCCACCGGGAGACAATTGTGATGTAGACTTCTAAATGGATCCAGAAAAATCTCTTCCTGGATATATGCCAAAATCTGGAAACAATTACTTTTTTTAAAAAATGTGAAGATGGGTGTCTAGGTGAATTAGCTAGGAGAGGCAGCTTTATATTTTTTCATTCTAATTCTTATTTGTTAATTATGTAGATGAACTCTTTTGAAACCAGTTTTTAAAATGCAAATCCTAGTCCACATGGATTTAAGGAGAATATGCAGAGTGCTACATTAATTATTTAATTCCTAAAAACAGCCCACTGGATAAACTAGAGATAAATTCTCACCAGCCCCCACAAAACTAATGCGTCTAATTTTATCTAGCGTGACCAGACATGAGTTAATTATTTTGAGCAACAAAAGAATCCTTTAAAATAGAAAAGGCATGCAATATGCTACTATTTATTTACATAATAGACAGAAAGACAAGCAGATGGTGATGTTAATTTCCTAGTTAATCTACATATATAAATCATTGTGAGATTGAGTAAATTATTTAAACAGAGCATTACTATTTTATCAAACAAATACCTCTTAGGCCAATTCAAAAGCTCTCCTGTGAGAACTCTGTTTGACTTTGAAAATAATTTCTAGCCATCATTTTTATTTTTAATATTCATCATCCAAAAAGCTTTACATTTTGAGATGGTAGATATCTTGTTACATTGAGACCTGGGCCTAGTGATTTAATTGTCACAAGAGGAAAGTCTGTTGCAGAGGCAGGTATCTAAGTGTTCAGAACTGTATACTGATGCATCTGCAGAGGACAAAAATGAGTTGGTGATTGTATTTCAACCTGGTTACCACTGAAGGAAGAGATTTGGTTTAGTTCAGACAACACAAAGCTGGAATTCATGCTTTCAAAATTACGCAAATGCCCCTGCCAGG
Organism: Platysternon megacephalum; assembly: GCA_003942145.1. Taxonomy (NCBI): domain Eukaryota; kingdom Metazoa; phylum Chordata; order Testudines; family Platysternidae; genus Platysternon; species Platysternon megacephalum. The sequence goes on along the minus strand of QXTE01000362.1, from coordinate 356,412 downwards.
CCCAGGTTCACATCAGAGTGAATATTCATATGATGAAGGAAGGTGGTTGAAACTTTGCTAAATTTTGGAGTCAAAATATAGATATTTATAACAAGATACTCCAGAGGCATGTTTGTTTTCTTTATGTTCCATTTGAAGGAGGGGAGGGGAGCATATTATCCAGAAACCTGAAGTACATACTGTGATTAAAATGTTACAGTGGCCGGTTATGTTAAATTCTGGATGCTCAGGAGCATACCAGTTCATTCACAGGTTTATTTTTCCTCAATTAGAAGCTTGCTCAGCCACTTGTATTTAAATCAGAGCAAGTTCTGAATCTTTCTAACATTCACTTATCTTTGATACTCCCTTATACACTAACTAGAAGTTTCTCTATTTTCCTAAAATTTCACAAGCCCACATCATTTAACATGAATGTAATGTTTAGTCCAATAAATGGCTCCATTTTCATTAGGGGATTACAGGTTCTTAAATTCTGTTTTCCTATGAATCCACCACTTAATCAAAACCTAACTAGCCATACATCTCTGGGGAATTTGTTTGTAAGTCTCTATAAATAGTTTAGAAAAGAGATTGGATACATTAGGAGTTGGATCAGTTCATCCTTAGGATGAAAAGTGACTGTTAATATTTCAAAACTTTCATATATTTTATTGTGTTAACCACCTCACACAGTGTGGCACTCTTAGTTTGATTCTGTTTTACTGAAGAAATAACTATAATCCCTGCTAGCAATACACTTGTTTTAATGGTTGGGCTATAAATTAACCTATGGCAATATATTTTATTTCTGGAGACCAGCAGGTGAGATATGGCTTTAAGATTAAAATCTGTAAAAACCGTCAGCAAGGAAAAAGGAGGTAGTACAATTGAAAACGTTTTAGAGAGAAGAGTTTTTCCATTAAGATCTGGGATGTTTCCTTTAAAAAAAAGTGTGCAAAATGTAATTTTTAACCTGAGACCAGCTGAAATTAGTGCTTTGATTCCCCATTAATCTATAAAGAGATAGCAGAAAAAAGATGTACTAACGTTACTTTTTTAAAAGTAATATTTGTTTCAACTATTTGCTTATTTACTGAGTCTTGCAGGTACAGGATGTAAATCACTTTATTTTTTTTAACGGCCAAGTGGCTGCTGGAAAGCAAAATAATGTAAATAGGTAAAAACACATAAGCAGGGCATCCAAATAGCGGATATTTTAAACGACATGTACTCAGCTCTATTCTATCTATTTTAAAATCTTTTTTGAACAGAAGTGGAAGAGCAAACCGTGTTGGTGGGGTTTTATTTTTGCAAGTTACTGGAAATCAAACCATTCTATTCCTAGATATAAGATGTTGGAGCCTGGCTGGTCCCAGGATATTACAAACAGAAGGTGGGTGGGGTAATATCTTTTATTGGACAACTTATTGAACTCAAACTTCTTGAAGTTGTCCAATAAATGATATCACCTCACCCACCCTGTATCTCTAGATATAAGTGAGGATTTTCTAAGCCCTGATTTGTTTCAGAAGGGACACATTAGAATGTTTACCCGTTCAGGGCCCCTATCCTACAACTACGTGCACACAGTTCCCTACTAATAATAACCACAGCCCGCCTCAGGATGCCAACGGGAATCTGGGTGTAAAGTTTCAGGATTGGGGCAAACAATCAGAACTTCCTTTGCACCTATTAAAGATTTACGGAACAGGGACATGGTACCTGTTTGTACAAGCACCATTTTAATACACTGCTTTCAAAGTGAAACGTGTATTTCCCTCACGCCAGCCAGGGAACGCATCTGTTTAATCTGATGCAGTTTGTGTGTGTGTGTGTGTGTGTTTTTAGTACCAGCTGAACTTTCCTGCAAGGAGAGGGCTCTTGGCTAAGACCATAGTGCCCTCTAATGCAATACAGCATATACTGCAGGAGGGGACTGGAACAAGACACAGCAGACCCCCCGGCCCAGGGGTGATCGCCAGCTACTCTAGCACCGCGCAGTGTAACATTCGGGCGAGCCCCGAGCTCGTTTCTGTGAATTCAGGCGAGACCAGCAGGGCCCTGCGCATCCCAGCCACGGATCCTACCCCTGCACCTAGAGGGCTGGGCTCGTGGCTCCCCGCCCAGCGAGCCTGCAGGGCCCGAGCTCGGCCATGGGCACCAGCAAGCCGGGCCGCCTCTGACTCGGCGGCAGCAGCGCTTCAGGCGCGCTCGGCTCCCAGGCTTCCCGGGGGATGCTCTGGACCCGCGCGGCTCCTCGGTCTCTCAGGCGCGGCAGCTGCTTCTCCAGCCGCGGGGGCCCGCTCCTGCTCTGTGCCGGGCCGCCGCCGCCTACCTGGAAGGCCGGGGGTTCCTCGGACGGCGGCCACACCGACACGGGCAGGCTCTCCAGCCCCCGGCTCAGGTCCCGCTCCCGCGCGCGGGGAATCACCTCCATGCTTCCCTCCGCCAGCCGGGGCCTAGGCCCGGCTACTGTCGCCATGGCAACAAACCCCACTTCCCTCCACTCGGATTGGCTCCCAAGCGACATGTCCTTGTGTGATTGGCCGAGATGAATGACATCACAGGCGGAGACCCGGAAGTGTGCGTTCTCTTAAAGGGACCACAGGTGGGGAGACAGACCGTGGGAGAGGGACTTTCCATCTGACACACACAGGAAGAGATTTTTGTGTGCGTGTGAGACACACACACGTACACACATATGATGGCATTGTGTGTGAGACACAGGCATTCTCTCAGCCACTGTGTGTGTGACAGAGACTCACCCACACAATGACATTGTGTGTGTCAGTTAGACACACTCTCTCACACACTGACATTGTGCGTGTCGGACAGACACAGACTCTCTCTATCACACACACACTGACATTGTGCATGTCAGACAGACACAGACTCTCTCACGCACAGGTGATGACATTGTGTGTGTTGCCCCAGCACAATCTGACAGGGTGCTGTTGCACCCCGACATAGTCCAGGTCTGTCTCATCTTATGCTGGGGTTACGTTCCACGGTCAGCGCCTAAAGCGAAAACCGCGTATAGTCAAAATTACATTGAGTGTAATGGCGGGCAGAATCGCTCGCCCTACAGAAACAGTATTTAAATTGTTATTTTTCTCTTTTTTTTTTGTTTTTTTTCTTGTTTTTGCCGACCGCATAAAGCTGAAATCGCACATGTTAAATGCGCCTAAGATGCGACAGACCTGTACTATTATTTTTGTTATGCCCCCTCCCTCTCCTAGGCCCTGTGAGGCTTTGTGAAATGACTGTGTTTGTAAAGCATCTCGAGTCTAGCTGAGAGAGGCCACGTACTGTTACATCCACACAGCGTCCTATTGTGCCATGTCATGGGGACCTAAGCACTGGGATGGGGTGATGCGCCACTTGATCTCGAAGGGCAAATTGCTATAGATGGCACTCTCAGCACACTGGGCAGAGGAGCTGTGACTGGCCATGGAACCAGAATTATCCCTCCACGCGCTCAGGTCAAGGTTGGAGCACTTTGAGAGGGCTGCTGTCCTGTACTGTTGCACCTTGACATTGTTGCTATCCTCTTGCACCTAGTTGTGCAGATAAAAGCAAGCCTTGCTCTTGCAACTCCCTCCACATGGGCGATGACTGCACCTGCAACTGCTTCTACTGCAGGGCTGAGTCCAAAGAGCCAACAAGGCACTACCTTGTATAGGCAGTACTGCTTATTACTTCTTTGGTTTTATAAAGTAGAATCTGTTAGAAATGCCACAGACTATTAGATGGGTTTTCCTAGAGCTAGTTGGGAAATGATTTTTTTCTACCACTATTTTTCACAGATTTTTTTTTTATTTTCATTTTTTAATTCAAAATTTTCTGTGGAAAATGTTTGGTTTTCCATTAAAGTTGTTGGTTTAAAATTTAAATATTGGGTGGCTGGGTTGCCATTTTTTAGGATTTCAAGTTTTTCAACAAAAACCTGAATGTTTTCACAAAACTTTCCTTTTTGTTGAAAAAAGCCATGTTCTGTCAAAAAATGTTTTGATAGAGATCTGTAACAGAACAAACTACAGCTATTAAAAAATTCTTTGTTTTTATTGCTAATTTTTCTGTTACTGTTATTTGGTTTCAATGGATAATAGTTTTACATGAAACTTACCTTAGTTTTTCCCTGGCAAAGTTGATTTACAAAGCAAATAAATAGAATGATCAAACAACTTGATTTATCTTTGTAAAAGGCATCTCTGTGCAACATGTAAGAACAATCCACCATCAAGAAATTGTGGCTGTACAATGAATATGAATTATTATGGTGAGTTTAAGCAACATATTTACTGAATGTCATACTTAAAGTCTGTCTTCTCTATCCTACACTCAAATTCACTGGTGTAACTGCCACAGTCTTAAAAATAAAATATAAAGTAATACTAGTTTATAATATGTGGTTTACATATTATCAAATAATACCTTAATATGATTGACTTAAAATATTTGCTCATGAAATCACTCATTACAGCAAACTTTTGAAATATAGTAGAACCCCAGAGTTACGAACACCTCGGGAATGGAGATTGTTCGTAACTCTGAAATGTTCGTAATTCTGAACACGTAATGGTTGTTCTTTCAAAAGTTTACAACTGAACATTGAATTAATAGAGCTTTGAAACTTTACTATGCAGAAGAAAAATGCTGCTTTCCCTTTATTTTTTAGTAGTTTATGTTTAACATAGTACAGTATTATATTTGTGTTTTTGTTTTGTTTTGTCTGTCTTTGCTGCTACCTGATTGCGTACTTCCCGGTCCAAATGAGGTCTGTGGTTGACCGGTCAGTTCATAACTCTGGTGTTCGTAACTCTGACGTTCTACTGTAAATAACAATTTTTTTGCATGTTCATAAAAACTGTAGGAAGCAGTAGGTAAGATTAAAAGAATGCTCTTGCATAAATAAAATGGTGAGCTCTCACTTCTGAGAAGAGAGATTTTTCTGTAAAAAGAGCATGCAACGCACTTTTAAAAAAAAACATACATCACATTTGGCTGGGTTATTTTCTCCACGTAAGTTACAACCATTGGCTATTTTTAATTCAATCATATTTACCTGACATTCAACAAAATCTTTTACTACTGAATCTTTTTAAACTTTCTTACTGAAATGTCATTTGGAACTGCTGAATACTTTAAAACTTTCACTATGAAATTAAATCTCTCTTGCTTATTTTGAAGGTACAGGTTTGTGAATGAGTTCTGGATGTTTAATTAGTGTTCTTGTTCCCCCATACAAACATTTTAAATTAACTTTTCTTACTTCTGTATTTGAACTGAGCTAGTATATGTTTTAAAAATATCACTTCTGTGGTTGGATGTTCTTTGCTCTCTGTAGTTTTACATGAGAGATATGAGATCAAACTGGAAACTGTAGTTGTCATAATGTGATAACTCTTGACAACATTTACAGAAGAAACTAGCATATTTAAAAAAATTAAATTCAAGAGTACAAAGTAAGGGCCAATTCTTCTCCCTTGACTTACCAAAGTAAGGTTTCTATATGAAGGAAGATATGAACAGGAGGTGGAACCAGGCTCTCTCCTTGTCTGGGAAGCTTTACACGATTCTGCCAGTGCAAAGCTGCCCTGAAACTGGCTTAGCCAACTACAGGAGGATTACCCATGTGGCAAGATCATCAGGTGGAATAGAACATCTAAGGCTGGTCCTGCACCACCCTTCTTCTGTGGCCAGCATATGCAACAAGACTAAGAGAAGGGGACACTGGCTCAACTTCCCTGTGATTCTTAGTATTAGGATAAATAACATGAAGAATGATTCCAGTACTGATCCTACTGATCTCAATTAGAGTGGTAATAGTACTAGTCAGGATACTAGTGTGGTATAAGTATTGCAACAACTTTAGAAGCTTTTCACATCACCACATTCTGTTCTACAAGAATTATCTCAGCCTATGCATCCAATTTTTGTAGAGCAGATTGGGCAAGAGTGCATCTGAGGCCTGTTGATGGAGATCTTACAAATTAGTAAGGTACATACAGTGGGGTTTGATATAGTAGTTGCTTGTAACATGCTGGAACAGCCTGTCCTTCAAGGGTACCTTTCATGTTAACTTCCTAGCTTGTCTGTGAGGCTTGCCCCTCTAATAAGATATTTCCTCTTAGCATACCTTTTGTGGGGGCTGGTCTGTTACATTTGGCAGAGAATATCTGCTGTGACTTATACAGGTCTGTCTCATCTTACACTGGGGTTACGTTCCGTGGTCAGCGCCTAAAGCGAAAACCGCGTATAGTCAAAATTACATTGAGTGTAATGGCGGGCAGAATCGCCCGCACTACAGAAACAGTATTTAAATTATTTTTCTCTTTTTTTTTGTTTTTTCTTGTTTTTGCTGACCGCATAAAGCTGAAATCGCACATGTTAAATGCGCCTAAGATGCGACAGACCTGTATGTGGCTACTTTGCAACTACTTTTGGTTTTTGTATCTTCTTTTCTTCTCATTGGTAAGTACTAATAACTCCTCTTGTGTTTTTCTTTTTTTTATTATTGAGGAGTTGGCAGTTCCTCACAGTGGAGGCAGTACATTTTGGTTTTTGCTCTACAGAGGAATATTTGTCTATTACAGGAGTGGGTTGGTGAGGTTCTGTCGTCTGCAGTGTGCAGGAGGTCAGACTAGATGATCATGATGGTACCTTCTGGCCTTAAAGTCGATAAGTCTATGAGACAGTTAGGAGAAGATTTTTTTTTTCTGTTCTATACACACACACATATTTGGACCAAATGGGATAGGTGTGGTGGTTGGCCTGAGATGGGTAGAAAGTGGTTCTTAAGTTTATTTAAACAGTAAAAGAAGAAAGAGTTGCCTTTTAATATTGGAAATTTATATAATGTCTGGTAGTTGGAAATGAAGGGGCTGCTCTAGGTAGTAAGTAATACGTAGAAAATGGGCATTGGTACAATATAACAGTTAATGTGCAGAAACTTAATTTGCAAATGTTTTGCTTTCAAACATTTTTGTCCTTTAAAAAAAACCTAATTCCATTACACAATTATAATTTTGTTTTCAGTTCACTGAGGCGTCTTTGCCACCACAGTGTTATTTCAGCTATGGTTCCTTGGGGAGAGAGGGGTTAATCTGGGAATTTCCTTTGTTTCTGTTTTACAAAATATGTGAAATACTGCTATAAGGAAATTAGATGTAGAGTGCTTGTTTTATGGAACATTATAAGCTCCTTAAATTTGATTGGTTCAACTGGCAAAGCTTCTTAAGGATGTTTGGGTATGAAGCGGAGATGGAGAATAAGCACAGAAGTTATTACATCTTGCCGGAGAGGTGTTGAAATGATACCTGTGCTCTGACACTAAGGATATAGCTACACTAGAGCTGGCTACTCTTCCATTTGTAGTGCACTAGCTCGATCAGAGCTAGTGTGGCGATGTCTCCTCAAGTTGGAAATTATATCTTCTGGGTCCAGTGTAGACATATGATTGATACCTGACGGAGAGTGAAAGGGAAGGATGTGTATGGCTTTGCAAGGACAGAATCACAGCTACCATAGAGTGAGTGAGGGAGTGCGAGAGAGAGACAGAGAGTTTGCATGGGATCTTGCTGAGAAATGAATGGGAAGGGGGTGGGAGGAATGCATGAATTTTACCATTCTGTAATATCCTCTAGGGTTGTGACTCAAAATATGTTTCTCTAACCTTTTAATCTACCTCCCCCAAGCCTTCTGTCACTCTGCCTCTCTTCCACTCCATTTTTCCTGCCTCCCTTTGCTCCCCCACCAAATCTCTCTTGCCTTCATTTACCTTGCACTCCATGCCTCCTAAGATCCCCATTGCCAGTGGCCTCTTACATAAAAAGAAGCTGGAGCCCAGTTGCCTGGAGGGAGGAGCAGGGGGAGCATCAGTTACATATATGTCACTTTACTGAAGGCATAGTGTGATCTCTAAATCACCCAGTTCTGACATGAATGTTAGGGAAATAAATCTGTACTACCATATCTCCATATTTTGCAGAGATGATAATGGCAGCAGCTTTAAGTACTTGCAGCAGGTCTCTTTTAAGATGCTTTTCAGCTCCAGCTTCCCTCTCTTCAGAATGTTGCCAACTCTCACCCTTTTTGGATTCATTTATCCATCTTTTCCACACCTTCCATACTGGAGAGGTGGATCAGATTCCCGAGCTGGAAGTTTGATTGTAGAGTGATCACTGATATTAACTCCACTTCCTTTTTGTAGTTCAAGGACTTTTATTATTATCAAATGGACTTTTGGGTTAAGACAAATACAATTTGGCTGCTAACACCCAGCAACAGATGGATTTTTTTCCATTTGTTTAAATAACAAAAGTGGTGAGTCATTATTCTTTTGCGCAAGAAACAGATTTGCTTGTAGCTATGGGGGAGAGGGTGTTAACAATTAGCACAGGAGCATGGAAAACCCTCTGTTCTCTCTTCCTCCTCCTTCCCCCACATACTCATGTTATGCTGTCCCATACCCTGGGTTGAAGTCTTAAGTTGTCCAGAATGGGTGAGAGGCTGACAGAAGCGCATTTTAACTACTGTAAAACAGTTGTTGACAGAAAGCACAGAATGGAGTTGAAGTGAAGAACTGAGTCTGAACTATGCATTGATGAGCCAAGGCTCCTGATGCAGTTACAGAATTATTTTATCAACAAGTCATCATGTTTCTAAAATGGGAGCAAATGTGCATATATGGGCTACTGGATATATCTATATTTTGTTTTGCTTTTATATGTACATACATAGCTTTTTAATTTCTTCCTTACAAATAATCGCTTCCAGCTCCTTAATAAGTTTTGTGGCTTTTCTGTGCACGCTCTGCAATTTAATATCCTTCTGGTAATGAGGTATGAGGAGGTTAAATGCATCTACAATAGAGTTCAGCTTCGAACTGTCTTTCACTACATCACTGAATTTCCATTGGCTAATATTTTATACTGTAATAAGGTTCTGCAGCTTAGGTACACTGGAATTTATGCTTGCAACCCATTACAGCCTGTGGCCCCTTTAAAACACAATTTCTGTAGGATAGTGTTTTCCTCTTTTTCCTCCAGTTTGTCGTCTTTGATTTTTTTTTCTACTGCCTTGCTTACAGTTCTCTCTTCTACTCCTTGCTCTGCTCTGCCATTCCTCCCAGTCCAGCTTTTAATCTTGCTTTGTGATTTGACCTTGATTGCTGGATAATCATGTCCATTGGGTTAGTGTGCAGGTACTCTCTATCCCTCTGCCAGTCTATTGTGCATCTATTTAGAATATTGATTGCTAGAGAGTGAAGTAGAAAAAAATCAATATCCCATTTAAAAACAGTTTAGTGACAGCAGTGTTTTCAAGGCAAGTCAAATTCACAGGGTTAGTGTCCAGAAACTAAAGATGTAATTTTTTTACATACAGACTATGCTGCATAGATAGATGAGAGATAAAAAATACACACATAGAGATTAGGACCTAATTTATTTGCATTCGTGATTGGAAGACCCCTTTTGAATGACTGAATCTAAAAAAGCAGCAGTAATACAAAATATACTTTGGTTTACTCCTGTCAACTGTAGTTTAGTGTTGATAATCTCTAATATTACTCCATAGTATAATTGTAATTGTATTATAGTGTGTTTAGTAACCATAATGAAATTTTAGTAATCTGATATTTTATTACAGTGTCTGCTATTGAATGCTTGTAGGGAGATGCAGAAACACCAGATTGTGAATTGCAGACTTTATCAGTATAGAATATATACCACACGTGTGCAACATGTGCATTTACCATGCACCTTGTCTGCCTCACCTGCATTCCGCCCACTAACTCATCAACACTGGGACCACTCCTAACATCACAGAGTTGGCAGGTCTCAAAAGTCAGCAACTTGAAGGTCAGATATTCTGCCTCTTTCCACAGGAATCAAATGGCTGCCTCTGGAGGTTCCTCATCCCAGTCCACTCCCCACCTGCCTGACATCCTCATGAGCAAGAAAGCAGACCCCCAATTCTCTGGAGAGCAGAGTCTGAACCTATTCCCGAGCTCCTCCTCCTTCCCCTCTGGACAATGCTGCCTTAATTCTGAGCTGGGGAGTCAAAAACAATACATATTTGTCTGTTGGATACTCCATGTGAGCCTCCGTGTGTGGTGAAAGAGCACTGTTATTCTGAGGTCTGTTACTTGTACCCTTGTATGGAAGTTGCCCCGATCTTCTCTCTAACTGACTGTATTTGTGACCCCCCTCAGAACAGCAAGGGAGAACACTCTGTCTTGTTCTAAAAATGCATTAATGTTGCTCATTAATTGCTCAGCCAGGAAATTTGTTCCAGTCAGTTCTTCAGCTTGTCTTATTTATTTTTTACAGCTTGCAAAGAATCTGAAAGTACTTTATGGAGTGAGAGTTTGAAATAATGAGAGAATGCTTTACAGACTTGCCTGCCGTGACGGTGCTGTGAAATTCCACAGAGCAGTCAAGTTGGCACCCTGACCCTTTTTCTGCAAGGCCAAACTCATTATGCCTATGTCACACCTGGCCTTCGCTGCCTTCAGAAACAGGAATTCTGAGGTCATTTCTCAGCGCATGGATCTTGGATGGTGAACAATATCTTGCTGTGTGCTAATGAGCTGGCCAAATATGCCATAAATAAATGAATGCTGGAACTAAAGACATAGTAATCACATTTATAAATCCTGTCAAAGAGGGAGAAATTGAAGATCAGTTTATTTAAGTTCACCTTAGCTGTGGAGCAATGATTAACCTTGAAAAATACTTTGCATTTATATAGCACATTTAATGTGTAGTTCTCAAAGTGATTTACAAAGATAGATAAATCTTGTGTCCCTCATTTTACAAATGGGGAAACTGAGGTAGAAAGAGGTGAAATGACGTACTCAACATCAATGGCAGAGGCCAGGAAGAGAGCCCAGGCTTCCTATCATAGAGCTTTCCATGGCATCTGTCACCATGTCCTGTTCTATGGACCATCATCCTGAGGGTTATGTGCAGTAAGTCTGTCTGTCCAAGAAGAAAATCGTGACTTAGAAATTTACTAAATCATATGACTTTTTTTTTTAATAATCACTTGTCTCCTCAGAAGCAAATAATACTGTGGTTTCAAGGATTGTCAACCATTCAGATCGCACGTAAATTACGTCTTGATTTGTAGCAACTTATTTTGATGAAAACTTTTCTAAGGATGCAAGTCAGAGGAACAAATTCACACCTATAAACTACTGTGGACTGACAACACCAGCTGCGCCACTTAGGAGGGCTTTGATAGGTCATTTATCCATTGTGTAGAGTTGTTGTAATGTGATGCAATGAATCTGTTCCCTGGTATATCACCACATTCCTGTTAACTGAGCATGCTATTTATCAGCATTCCAGTTAAATAGATTCCAGTGTAGCAGTATTTCTTCTAAAGAAAGTCATTACTAAACAAGACATAGAATTGTTCAGTATGGAGAAAATTCTTCCATTAGTTGTGCATATCGGTGCTCTACTCCAAATCCTGCATTGCCCCTGCATATGAAAACTTCATTTGATATCAGTGACCTCTAGTTTGTCTTCCACAGGTCAAGTAAATACAGTTACAAGCATTTACTCAGTTCTTGACTTCAATGAGAGCATTGCCTGAGTAAGAACAAGATTTGGCCCAATCATTTCAGTCCCAATGTTCATTTACTTCGTGCAGCATGTTAGATCAACTCATTAGTGCACAGCACATCATCCCAACTGACATTATACGGTGTTCAGTGCATATAGGAAAAGCAGAATATTTGAGTCAAAATCCTTCATATGGCGACCAGAATTCTGGCATAAAGTGTGATTGTTTGGCTTAAGGATGAGATGTGTTTGAATAAGTAGTGCAGGGTGCTCTCACTCGCCACACATTTATATAAATGTAATGGGGAGATTCAGTATCCAGTAACAAATAATTTTGAATTGCCTTTCCCACTGTTATACCACAATGAAGCAAAATATTTGCAGTGAACAATTTATTTGATGAACTTAACCCCTATTTGGTGAACAATCCAGGAGCAGATTTTGACATTTGCCATGGTATTTGTTATCCAAAATTAATGCAAGAATATAGCTATCCTGGTGTTTGAATCTTGAACTTTCATAACTGATAGCAAATGCCTCTACAGTTTCAGCAAAAGGACTAAGGCCCAAATCCACAGAGGTATTTAGATGCCTAACTCTCACTGATTGCAATCAATCAGGCCCAGATCCTCAAAGGTATTTACACATGTCGCTCCATTGATTGCAATGGGCATTACATGTGTAAATACCTTTGAGGATCTGGGCCTAGTTCCATCTAAAAATTGCTCTTATGAATGTTCACAGAAAGCAAATGAAAGAGGATGTGAATAACATTCATGTGAATTTGCTGTTCTTTAGCCAAACAAATCTTTGCTGTGTATCGTTTTTGCAGCTTCAATTACATGGTCCAGTGGAAAGATCTCTTTAGCCTTCCTGGGTGTTGGATCACACCCATAATGCATGATAAAGAAGAGTGAGCTACATTTCCTTCCAGTTCTTGAAGCTCATAGCTCCTTGGTCTACATCATATACTGTATGGCAGTCGAATCATTTTACAGTAAGAAAAATGGGGTCATTGATTCAAGCAACTCTTTCTTGATATTTTACACGTCTTTGAAAATTATGATTCTGTGCTATGTATGCTTTCAAAAAGATCATATATCACAATTTTTTCATTTACACTATCAAGAAATGTATATCTTTAGCAAGAATAAAAAAGACTCTCATCTTGTCTTGCTCCTATATCACTGAATTGTAGTTTAATTAAATCCATAATTTTCTCTTGTTGGTATGACAACAGAAAACAAAGGTTAAATTATAATCAGGATATTGTTACCGTACATCCTGTGACTGTAAAATAAATCTCTAAAATTGATGATTACTGAATAATTCGGTATAGCATGCAATCAAACTGGAAACACTTTGAAAAGGGATGGAGCAATATAAAGCTAAGAATTTATGTATTTATTTAATGTCATTGGTAGGAAATTAATTTCCCACATCAAAAATATATGTACAAGTTTCTGAACAAGTATATTTGTAGGGCAGCTAATAACCTATCTCACATAGCTCTGAGATGCCTGTTTTGCATCATGACCTTCAAAGCCAATTTGCCTCTAACACATAACGTTTAGGCTTTTCTAAATCTTCTTTCTTGAATGGGTCAACATTTTTCAAAAGGAAAAATTTAATCCAAAAAATGTTTCAGAGAAAGTTTCTTAGAATTTTTCAAGAGATGAGAAACTTCAATTTTAAAAATTGTTGGTGCAATCTTTCATTTTTCTTCAAATTTCTATTGTTTCAACATTTCTCCAAAAATGCCATTTTGCCACGTTAACTTTTGATTGGTGACATGTCACATGTGCCATGTGGTCAATGACTAAATGGGTGTACCTGTAAATACCGAGAGAACGTGCGATTGGCTCATTTGTACCACATGACACAGGATGAGCAGCTGCTGTGTTTGGGACAGGGATGGGTCTAAGTTGGGATATATGTGAGTGACCTTTGTGGCATTCCCTATAGAGTCATCCCAGCCTTTGGGGGAGTGAACAGATTTTGGACTAATTGTTGTATCACGGATCACTGCATTTTGCAGCTCCTGGACTGGACTCTTCAATACAAGGGCCGGAGGTATTACATGTTGAGAGACTGATCCATTTGCTAATGGTGTCCCCTATAAGGCTGCTAGGCCATATAACCCCTTAACAAGGCTGGCTCCAGGCACCAGCGCAGTAAGCAGGTGCTTGGGGCGGCCAACGGAAAGGGGCAGCACGTCCGGATCTTCAGTGGCAATTCGGCGGCGGGTCCCTCAGTCCCTATCAGAGGGAAGGACTGGCCACCGAATTGCCGCTGAAGAATGAAGTGGCGCGGTAGAGCTGCCGCTTTTTTTTTTTTTAGTTTTTTCTTTTCGCCGCTTGGGGCGGCAAACGCTGGAGCTGGCCCTGCCCTTTACCCCAAGTCTTTGAGAAAGGGAACAGGAATTGGGGGCTGGTGTTTCTGATACTGAACAGTGCAGTTCCTCTCCTTTTCCAGGGCCCCCTTGTTTCACCGTCAGTCACTCTCTCTTGTTCCATGGATTTGAACAGCTCTGCACAGCCCTCTCTAATGGAGCCCAGGTGCAGCAATGTCTGGTGCTCTTGCAGTAAGAGTCACTGCTGAGGGACCCCATTTTAAGATTGGGAGGAAGATGGGGCTGAGGACTGAGCCTGATGTTGTTATTGACAAGTCCAATTCTGCATTCCTTGCATATGTAAGCGGGGGAATGGTCCCGCTCTTGTGGGGAACTTTCCTGGCTTCTATGCTACCCCGGTGAAGTGGGCGAGCGAAAGGATCTGAGTCCTCGCTCCCACTTCCTTGACCCAGAGGCCTCCCTGCCCTTGAGGACTTTCCTGTCTGGCAGAGTTTTCGTAGCTCCAACAAGGCTGGGCCCAGGATTCCTGGGGGGGCTCACCCCCCAACCCTGCTGTGGTCACCTAGGACAGGGGCTAAGGTGTCCCCACTCCGGGGCACCCTTTCTGCACTGCGCACCTCCCTGACCCACTGATTATTCCATACAATATAAAGCAAATACAGGTTGTTTACTTAACAATTAATTTAAAGAAAAGAATAAGAAAAAATGGGAAAGGTTACAGAAAAACACATCACCCTGCTCTGTGGCAGGGAACATTTCAAACAGTGTCTCTGGACATTAAAGCACTTTGCAGTCTGTTTTTTGTAGGTTTCAGGCCGCCTTCTCAGGCCTTGGCTGTGCTGCAGTTATGCTGCCGGTTAGACACTTGCAATGGCGGTGACCACACACCTCCAGGCTGTGGGTGGTGGGACCCTTCTTCCCAGTGCCAGCCCCCCAGTCAGGTTAAGATCCCCCTCCCAGCCTGGCCCGCATGGACCCTTGGCTGGAGTGTCTTCCTGCGCTGGGCCCTTTTACCAAGGTTCCCCCCTTGGCTGGCCCCAGTTGCTCACCACGCCTGGTTCTCTGGCTGCAGCTCTGCTCCCAGCACAGGATCTGCTCTCCCTGGGCTGTGCCTCTGGCTCTCTGGCTGCAGCTCTGCTCCCAGCACAGGATCTGCTCTCCCTGGGCTGTGCCTCTGGCTCTCTGGCTGCAGCTCTGCTCCCAGCACAGGATCTGCTCTCCCTGGGCTGTGCCTCTGGCTCTCTGGCTGCAGCTCTGGCCCCTCTGGATCTGGCCCAGCTCTGCTCTCCCGCTCAGCTTGGGCCCCTGCTTTCTCCTTAGCTCGGCCCCACTCTGTCTGACTCAGGCACATTCCTGCTCACACGGAGGACGGGACCCACCCTGGCCTTCTGTCTCCTTGATTAGCTGGCCCGCCCTGTCAATCTGGAGCATTGGCCTCTTGCCATTGTTCCTGGGGACTATCAGTCTCAGGGTCCTGATTTGCCATCGATCCCTCCCCTTTTAGTGCTGGGAGCTAGCAACCAAAACACCCCCACTGAATGTTAGTAAGGGGGAAACAGTCCCCTTACACATACTCCTGCCAAAGTCAATGGAAGTTTTATGTACACAAACTCCGTGCAGAGGCATGCTGGCTAGACTGGGAGTCAGCAAATACAGGTTCTGTTCCCAGCTCAGCCCCTGGACAGCTGAGTGACAGTGAACCAGCTACTTCCCCTCACNCCCCCCCCCCCCCCCCCCGTTTTCCCCTTCCACTGTCTGTTCTGGCAAGGTTGTATGCTCTCCAGGGTCAGGGCGGTCTGTCTGTACAATGGGGTCATGATTTCAGCTGGGGCCTCCAGGGGCTAATATAATACACATAATAAATAAAAAGAATTCAGGGTTGGGACCAAATTAAACTTGAGCTAATAAAGCTTCCTTATTTGTCTGGTGTTCAAAGGAGGAAGAAAAAATTAATCTGTTTGGAGCACTTTTCCCTCTTCATCACTAAAACCCCAGTATTGTGCGCCTCTTACATGACTTGTGCTGTAGTACGGCAAGCAAATGCCTGTAAAAATAAGGAACAGAATCAAAATAATAACAATGAAATTTCTCCTCCTTTCCCTAGCCCTTATAGACATAACTTACAGACTAGATGAAGACGGAGTTAACTTATGAGCTGACAAGCAGCTGTTAGGGAAACAACAGTGTTCTTCTTTATGGGAGGTGCTTTGGGGAATATACGACTAAACAATTGGGTATTCCCCTGAGAAGGAGGATTGAAATCACTATGGTACCAATGAATCTTCAAACATAATTACCAAGCAGGGCCTCTCTTCTGCTCAGTGGCATGCTTCTTGCTCTTTCACAGCAGCTATCCATGTGAGAGAAGAAGAATAGGAATAAGTTGATAAAGTCAGTGCTGAAGGTAACAGACTCAGCCATCTGCAGCACTATGTGAAATGGACATTTTATGAACATGCCTCTAAAAAACCATCTTTAGACTGCTATTTTGTTTGTTGTGACATTTTGATAGCTCTGAAATGATCCTGTAAAGGAGACAGTATGTATTGTAAACTACAATATGTATTGTATGAGCGGGGACTGCAGACAAGCAAGCCACACAGTTGTCAATGAAACCTGCATACAAGGGGCAAGAACAGAACTCACACACTTTTGTTCCAAAAACTGTAGTTGATAGACGACATTCAGTTATTCAGGTAATAGAAACAACAGTACACATTCATGGGAGAGCAGCAGCTCACGTTACACCAACAACCAGTACATAAAATGATGAACTAAGGAGGTCACGTTATAGAACGGTTGATGGCATGCAATTTCTCCGGTGCAAGAAAAAAGTTAGGAATGTACATTAGTAAGGTTATTGAGCAAATAGAATTGCCTTGGAGCTAATTCAGTAAGAGAGTAAGAGACTCTTTCTATGAGATGTCATAAAGAGACAAAAACAGTTTTTAGGGATGGTGGTTACAACAAAGGCAACACACTCTGAAGGGCGGTACCAGAAGTCTGTTGTAATTATCACTATAATGAGATTACCCAGTTAAGGAGAGACAAATCTGTGACTCAAGATGCCAGAGGGAGGTAGAGGGTGGCACTGTCTGTGTTGTGAGCTTGAAATGGTGACAAGTTCTCAGTGGCACACTTGTGTTCTGCCCATTTTGTAAATGGACCCCATTTGCTGTACATGTAAATGAGCCTCTTGTAGCCCAGTTTTCCTCAGGCTGACAATGTTTACATTCTGTATAGTTCAAAATATATCAGACACACATTAGAAAATATATGCAAGGAACCCTGGATGCAAGGTATGGGCCATCCATCCACCTCTGCTTTTTAATGGATTACCAGGCTGCTCTCTGTTTGTTTGTTTTTTGAAAATGCCAGCATATTCCACAGTGGCAGCTTGTTGGCAAGCAGCTTGGGTCATCTGCCTTGATTTTCTTTAGCATGAAATATACCAAATGTTTCACCTAAATTTAATTCATGGTGAAAATAACAACATAAACCCAACCTAATTATAACTATGACCCAACCACTAACTGCGATCCTACCAACATCATTAACTATTGCTTTAACTCTGGCCCTGTTGGTAGGTCTAACAATAACTGTAACTACATCTGTAACCCTAACAGCAGCCCTACCTGTAACACTATTGGTAGACCTAATCCCAGTGCTAGCCTTAGACCAGGTCTTAACTATTAACATGGACCTTAGCCTTTACAATAACCCTCTCTGCATATTTAAGACAAAACTACTCTTTGAGGCTGTGCCATGTCAGACTTACTTTTAAAATGAAGGTCCTGCGTGGGAAGGCTGAGGGAACTGGGCTTCTTAGTCTGCAGAAGAGAAGCGTGAGGGGGGATTTGATAGCAGCCTTCAACTACCTGAAGAGGGGTTCCAAAGAGGATGGAGCTAGGCTGTTCTCAATGGTGGCAGATGAAGAACAAGGAGCAATGGTCTCAAGTTGCAGTAGGGGAGGTCTAGGTTGGATATTAGGAAACTACTATTTCACTAGGAGGATGGTGAAGCACTGGAATGGGTTACCTAGGGATGTGGTGAAATCTCCACCCTTAGAGGTTTTTAAGGCCTGGCTTGACAAAGCCCTGGCTGGGATGATTTAGTTGGGGTTGGTCCTGCTATGAGCAGGGGGTTGGACTAGATGATCTCCTGAAGTCTCTTCCAACCCTGATATTCTATGATTCTATGAAGTGAAAGCTCTTCTCCCTATCATACACCCAGGCTGAGCTGAAGTAGGGCAGGCTTGATAAGATGCCTGGGGAGTGCACTATGGAGGGAAAAGTAGGGGAAGTTCTTCAAACATTTTATAGGCACTATTCTATCTTTTTAAAAGTCCTTTCAGGTATATTTTCCTCTTTGTTCCAGTATTTGAAATCCACAAGGTAGAATCAACAGTTCTGATTTTTCTTCCTGGATATGTTGCTTCAGGTGAAGTAGACAACCTTACCCCATGTTGTGGCCTAAAGATTAGGCAGATGCTCCTGACTTGGATTTCAAGTATTGAGGTGAAAGGTAAAGTCTACCTCACCGTGATACAAGAGCTGGCAGTGTCACTGAGAAAACAAACTAATGCGATTTATATTACATAGCCTCTGGAAGCAAATGGAGCAATGGGTCAAATGCTGGGCTCCCAGTTATGCCTGTGCAACCCAGTGAAGTCAGCTTTCTCTTGATTTAACCTCCAAAACAGATGACGTTCCCGGGAGTGCTGCCTTTTGACAGCACTTGGTCGTGAGGCATCTCAGTGATACCAAGCACTTGTGTATTGATGTGGCTGCAATATCCCCTGCAGAAGTTCTCCTGGGAAGCACATCAAACTCTGGTGCTCTCCTGACTCCTGATGCATTCAGAGATAAATTGGCTTTCAAGTGGTACAGGATCTGTAGGCAGTCTGGCAAACCAGATATTTCAGTAGCTATTCAGCTTGAGTTCTACTGAGTTCAGCTATTATGAGTTCTTTATGAGCAATACTTTCAAAGAAGGAAGCATCGGAGAAGTGGGTGTATGGCCCCCTTGTTCTTGCTGACAGTTGTCCAAACGTAGCTTTCTTTGTGAAAAATAGGTAATTGCTTGTATAAGGATCTATTTGCATGTGTGATTGCCTGTTCTTACAGGGATAAATATCAGTTTTGTAGGCACAACAAATGCATCTCTGCTTGTTAGCCTGTGCCTTGGAAGCCACAACCTCCTCCCCATTACAAAATTAATCATCTATACTTAGGATTTTCACAGAAGCCTAAAGGAGTTTGGACCTCAAATCCTATTGACATGCAATGAGAGTTGGCTTATTATTATTTCTTTGTATTGCAGCACTGCCCAGAAGCCTCAGTCATGGACCAGGACCCCACTGTTCAATGCACAGTTCAACCACAGAACAAAGGATGATCTCTTCCCCAGAGAACTTACAGTCTTGAGTTTCCTTAGGCTCCTGCGAAAATCCAACCCTTAGCCATCACAGACACATGTAAAAGCAGCCTAGAATAGGAGCTAACATATGCTGCTGTGACTCTGTGTTTGACCTTAACATGCAGAGTTTGCAGGATCCAAAATGACTTGCACCAACATAATGGACCTTAAAATGGAAACTGTTAGCATGTAATCCTGGCCCCACTGAAGTAAACGGCATGTCTCCCATTGATTTCAATGGGGCAGGATTTCACCCTGAATATTTTTGAGTTCTCTGAATCACTGTCAACTGCTCTCTTCCCACAGTATCCATGCCAAGAAGGCAGAAGCCAATGGCAGTGCTGTTTTACAGGAACTCTCAATAAACATTATTATCAAAGAAATAGTAGAGTCTAGTGTCAAGACTAGGGTCTTGTGTCTAATCACACAAACCCAAACACCCTTGCCCCACCCCTTCCCTGCCCCTTCTCTGAGGCCCCGCTCTGCTCACTCCATCCCCCCTCCCTCCGTCGCTCGCTCTCCCCCACCCTCACTCACTTTCACTGGGCTGGGACAGGGGGTTGTGGTACAGGAAGGGGTGTGGGCTCTGGGAGGGAGTTTGGGTGCTGGAAGGGCTGGGGGCGGGGGTTGGGGTGCAGGAGGGGGTGCAGGCTCTGGGAGGGAGTTTGGGTACAGGAGGCTCAGGGCTGGGGCAGGAGGTTGCGGTGTGGGAGGGGGTGAGGGATGCGGGCTCCAGCTGAGCTGCGCTTACCTCAGGTGACTCCCAGTTGGCGGTGCGGCGGGGCTAAGGCAGGCTCCCTGCCTGCCCTGGCTCCGCGCCGCTCCAGGAAGCAGCCAGCATGTCCCTGTGGCCCCTGAGAGGGGCAGGAGGCTCAGCTTACTGCCCCTGCAGCTCCCATTGGCTGCAGTTCCCGGACAATGGGAGCTGTGGAGTTGGCGCTCTGGGCGAGGGCAATGGGTGGAGACCCCTGTCTCCCGCAGGGGCCACAGGGATGTGCCGGCCACTTCCAGGAGCAGCACGGGGCCAGGGCAGGCAGAGAGCCTGCCTTAGCCCCACTGCGCCACCAGATGTTTAGTGCCTAAAATCTCCCGGTTTGGCTTCAGTAGCCTCCGCGAGATAGAGTCCGATTCCGGGAGACTCACGGCGAAACTGGGAGGGTTGGCAACCCTAGTCAAGACATAATTTAGTGAAATATTGGCCCTCTTCCTTTAAGGTTTGTATTTGGACATTTTGAAATATTATTTCATTTTTATTTAATCCATGAATATTTCTGAAGTCAACCAGCATTTATTAGATCAATGAATTTTAATAATACCCTCATCTTTCCTCAATCCTAGAACCATACTAAACTTTTATAATACAACCCAAAAGCAACATTTTCCACATCTGGAGTTTTGTTGTAACTATGGTGATAGTCCAGGCTGGAAAGATTCAGGTTATCAAAGGTAATGATTTTGGGGTTCATTAAATAAGAACATAAGTACGGCCATACTGGGTCAGACCAAAGGTCCATCTAGCCCAGTCTTCCGACAATGGCGAATGCCAGGTGCCCCAGAGGGAATGAACAGAATAGGTAATCATCAAGTGATCCATTCCTTGTTGCCCATTCCCAGCTTCTGGCAAACAGAGGCTAGGGACACCATCCTTACCCATCCTGGCTAATAGCCATTGATGGACTTATCCTCCATGAATTTATTTAGTTCTTTTTTGAACCCTGTTATAGTCTTGGCCTTCACAACATCCTCTGGCAAGGAGTTCCACAGGTTGACTGTGCGTTGTGTGAAAAAATACTTCCTTTTGTTTTTTTTTAAACCTGCTGCCTATTAATTTCATTTGGTGGCCCCTAGTTCTTGTGTTATGAGAAGGAGTAAATAACACTTTCTTATTTACTTTCTCTACACCAGTCATGATTTTATAGACCTCTATCATATCTCCCCCTTAGTCATCTTTTTTCCAAGCTGAAAAGTCCCAGTCTTATTAATCACTCCTCATATGGCAGCGATTCCATACCCCTAATCATTTTTGTTGCCCTTTTCTGAACCTTTTCCAATTCCAATATATATTTTTTGAGATGGGGCAACCACATCTATACACAGTATTCAAGATGTGGGTGTATCATGGATTTATATAGAGGCAATATGATATTTTCAGTCTTATTATCTATCCCTTACTTAATTATTCCCAGCATTCTGTTCGCTTTTTTGACTGCCACTGCACACTGAGTGCATGTTTTCAGAGAACTATCCACAATGAATCCAAGATCTCTTTCTTAAGTGGTAACAGCTAATGTAGACCCCATCATTTTATATGTATAGTTGGGATTGTTTTCCAATGTACATAACTTTGCATTTATCAACATTGAATTTCATGTGCCATTTTGTTGCCCAGTCACCCAGTTTTGAGAGATCCTTTTGTAGCTCTTCACAGTCTGACTGGGACTTAACTATCTTGAGTAGTTTTCTATCATCTGCAAATTTTGCCACCTCACTGTTTACCCCTTTTTCCAGATCATTTATGAATATTTTGAATAGGACTGGGCCCAGTACAGACCCTGGGATAAACCACTATTTACCTCTCTCCATTCTGAAAACTGAACATTTATTCTCACCCTTTGTTTCCTATCTTTTAACTAGTTACCAGTCCATGAGAGGACCTTCCCTCTTATCCCATGACAGCTTACTTTGCTTAAGAGCCTTTGGTGAGGGACCTTATCAAAGGCTTTCTGAAAATCTAAATACACTATATTCACTGGATCCCCCTTGTCCATATGCTTGTTAACCCTCTCAGAGAATTCTAGTAGATTGGTGAGGTATGATTTCCTTTTACAAAATCCATGTTTACTCTTCCCCAACAAATTATGTTCATCTATGTGTCTGACAATTTTGTTCTTTACTATAGTTTCAACCAGTTTGTCTGGTACTGAAGTCAGGCTTACCGGTCTGTAACTGCTGGGGTCACCTGTGGAGCAAACCAGTGAATGAGAAAGGAATAAAACTTTAATAAAACAAACTGCAGAGGATCTCTGAACTGTTGCATACAGCCATGCGGTATTCCCAATCCCTGCCTTTAGGGCACATCTCTAAGTTCCTATGTTCATAATACTGTCCCTTATGAGGGAACATCTCTAAATTATAATCTTCTACAAACATATATCTACATCAGACACACTGATTAGGTGAAAAATGGATTATTAGTGAAAATACACAAAAGTGCAGGAATTATAAACAACAAGCAGGCCAATTTATATAATGTTTTCTTTGAAGTAAGCAAAGCTGACATCTTTCTGTTCCTACAGAATCAATATACATTTTCCTCTTCACCCCCAGACTACTAATGCCCCTTTTATAACCATAACTCTCTCAGAGGCAGGCTTCTGAGGGAACACAGGTGGAGCCTTCCCACTAATTAGCTTATCAAGACCAGTAAAAAGTGGAGACAACATTGCTGTTATTTAGGGAACTCATCAGCCTAGTTGTACTGTAGCAGTTAAGAGTTTTTACGGCTTAATTTCAATAAGGGATTGAATTATTTTCTTTGTTGGAAACTTCCTACAGGTAAGTAAGAGTGAAAGAATTAGAGGCCTTTATTGAAAGTGTTTTGTTCCCTATTTTGCTGTTCCTCCCCACATACACTCAAACCCTGTTAAGAGTCAATATGTTCTATCCCTTCTTCCAATTCTGAGCTTGAAGTACTGCCAAATAATGACATATTTACTATAGAATTTATATAAAGAATATTTTATATTACAGTTACATAACAAGGGGTTTCAGTATCACTATGTATGGTAGTGAGACCATAGAGTTGATTCATATAGTGCTCAGATGATTACACAAAAAGTGAGAAACTTGGGGTTAAAGGCTATTAAGGGAATAGTAAAGAAACTGGATGACTGTCTTTGAATTCTGTTTCCCTCTGTGTGGCATTGTTTTGCTTTGCGAAGGACCTTGTTGCTAAAGAGAATGTGGCTGTTACAGTTTTGTTTGTGCACTGGGTATTGTATTGTTCCTGGTTTTTTTTTTTACCTTGAACTGAATATATCAGGAAGGATTATATGCTTGACTCTGAGCTGGCAAATGCAGAAGGACCTCTAGCTGCACAGAGCCCAATTCTCACTCACACTCACTTTGCACTGGTGTAAGATGCCCTCAATGTAATTTGGTAGCATTATACACTCACTTTGCACTGGTGTAAATAGCTACACAAGATGTGGGACGGTGGGGACTGTCTGATGGCTTACTAGGTTTTATACCTGTGTTGTGTTCACTGAACTTATTCCTCATTTACACTAGTGTCAATCAAACCCATAGATTTTTCAGTACTTTTTTTTTTATTATTATTGCTGGTGCTGCTCTGCCGTGCTTAACCGGGCACTTCTGCAAGCAGCACTGCTGTGAGTGGTGGGAAGTGATATTTTAAATGTTTGTTTTTTCTTTGGGATGAAGAGTAGCTGGATATTTGGTTGTAGCTATGGGAGATTTTCTGAGCAAGAGATGTAGGACTGGACCTTATAGAAATAGTGAGTAGTAACTGGGAAAAGTTGGGGAGCTTCCTTTAGAAAAATTAAAAGTTGGCTTCTGCTCTGATAAATGAGACAACTTTAAAAGCTTCATGTATAACGTAAATATGAGCAAGAAGGAAGTATTTTTTTGTAAACCTAAAAGGACTAAATCCCATACCCACGAATGGATTTTGGAATATGGTCTTATTTGATGTGTTGCGTTGGCCAGTAGCTGTTATGTTTATTATTAGGGAGAAGGTGGCTCATGAAAAAGTGTTGTATAGGAGGCAGTGTATCTAAGTTTTATGCAGGCCTAAATTATACAAATGAAGGGGGGGAAAAACCCTTCACTTGGAGCCCTTAGCTATTGCACAATTTGAAGACTCCTCTCTATGTAACCGTGTGATGTGTTTGTTATTTTTTTAACCCTTGTCTTCCCTTCTGTCTCTTGGTTTTTTTATTCACATGTTACAGTCTAAGTTGAGACAAGATGGAAGCTCTTTGGGAGAGAGGCTGGCTGTACAGCACCTAGCACAATGGGGTCTAATAAAACTTCTTGTTGAAGAGAGGGACCTGACTGATGTACAGTTTTTACATGGCAAGGCAGTTGTGTGGTATAGTATATTTTGGAGAGATCACACATGTACAAAATGTGGACAAATAAATGAAAAGCAATCCCATTTTCAAAGGACTGTTTGATGACCTTTAACTTGTGACACAGGATTTTCTTAATAGAAAAGAAGTGAGGGATATCTCTTTCCCACTGTATCATTACATCTGAAAGGTTGTTTTCACTGAAATGTTCACTGAAATTTGCTATTTATTATAAAAATAGTCAAGTTTGTAATAACTGGGGCATAAGCACTGAGACAAATGTCCTTGCTTATCTTAATATTGTATACTTCAGAATTCTTTTATTTAATTTTTTTTTTCTCAAAATCAAGCTTTGGAATCTTTAACAGTTAGGGGCCAGCTACTCAGCTGGCGTAGAATGGCATAGCTCCTTTCACTTCAATAGGACGATGACAAAATGCGCCAGTGGAGGATCTGGCCCTGTATTCAGAGTTGAAGGAAGGAGCTGCCCTCATTACTTGATCTTAGGGAATAATGGCTGGAGAACCTGCCAATGCCTTTTGTTTTACTGCTAGATTCTGTTTAAATGAGGGCTACATTGTCACTTTAAATCATTGACTGTTGTACTGGGCAGCACCCTGGGGACAGATCCCAGATAACAGCGGGTAAAATTTTCAAACATACCTAAGTTCCACTGACTTTCATTGTGACTTAGGTTTGCAGTCACATAGGCACTCTTGAAAATGTTACTCGTGCCTCAGTGCATGAGTGGGGATGTGTGCAGGCAAGGAGCAAAGATGAAGTGAAAAGACTCAGGAGCAGGAGGGTTGGAGCAAACAGCCAATGCTAGAGAAAGTCCAGTCAAAACTATAGAGAGAAACATCCCTGCTTTGGCTGCTTCTGTAGTTGGTGTCTCTGGCAGGCTCCTCTCTGCAGTTTCCCTTCAAGATCTCACTGATGGGGGAGACACCATCTGGGTCCTACTACCTCTAGAGTAGAGGTTCTAGGTCCAGGCACTCCCCCAGGATGGCAGTCCCTGCTGTGGTGGAGAAGGGCACCTGTAATGCCCACTGACTGGGAGTTACTCTTGCATGCACTCTCATACTTCTGTACTCCCTAACAAATAAGGTGTGCTGATATTTATATCCCTCTTGAATTTGGTCCAAAGCTGTTGAGAAGAGTGTGCTCCCTTGCAGCATCTGCTACATTCTTGCAAGAGGCAATGTGTATGCTTCCTCCACTTCCCTTCCATGCAAACTGCCCAGCACAACCCCTAGGAACCCTTCTTCACCCCCTGTGTGGAGTCTATATCATTGCTAGGGCCCTACCAAACTCACGTTCCATTTTGGCCAATTTAATGGCCATAGGATTTTTTAAATGGTAAATTTCATGATTTCAGCTATTTAAATCTGAAATTTCATGGTGTTGTAATTGTAGGGGTCCTGACCCAAAAAGGAGTTGTGGGGAGGTGGTGAGGTTATTGTAGGGGGGAAGGCGGGGTTGCGGTACTGCTACCCTTACTTCTGCTCTGCTGCTGGCAATGGCCTGCCTTCAGAGCTGGGCAGCTGGAGAGCAGCAGCTGCTAGCCAGGAGCCCAGCTCTGAAGGCAGAGCCATTGCCAGCAGCAGCTCGGAAGTAAGGATGGCATGGTATGGCATTGCTACCTTTACTTCTGCGCTGCTGCTGTCTGGGCCCTTAGTCAGCAGCCACCACTCTGGCCACCCAGCTCTGAAGGAAGCAGCGCAGAAGTAAGGGTGGCATGGAGTGGTTTTGCCACCCTTACATCTGCACTGCTTCTGGTGGGGCGCTGCCGTCAGACCTGGGCACCCAGCCAACAGCCGTCGCTCTCCAGCCACCGAGCTCTGAAAGCAGCACAGAAGTAAGGGTGGCAATACTGCAACCCACCCTAAAATAACCTTGCAACCCCCCTGCAACTCTCTTTTGGGTCAGGACCCCGAATTTGAGAAATGTTGGTCTCCCCCCATTAAATCTCTATAGCAGGGGTAGGCAACCTATGGCACGCGTGCCGAAGGCGGCACGCAAGCTGATTTTCAGTGGCACTCACGCTGCCCGGGTCCTGGCCACCGGTCCGGGGGGCTCTGCATTTTAATTTAATTTTACATGAAACTTCTTATACATTTTTAAAACCTTATTTACTTTACATACAACAATAGTTTAGTTATATATTATAGACTTACAGAAAGAGACCTTCTAAAAATGTTAAAATGTATTACTGGCACGCGAAACCTTAAATTAGAGTGAATAAATGAAGACTCGGCACACCGCTTCTGAAAGGTTGCCAACCCCTGCTCTATAGTATAGAGTAAAAGCACACGAAAGACCAGATTTCACGGGGGGAGACCAGATTTCACGGTCCGTGACGTGTTTTTCACAGCCGTGAATTTGGTAGGGCCCTAATCATTGCTCTTGGTACCTTGGCCAAGAATACAAGGACCAAGAGACTGTTGTCTCTGTGTGGCGGTGCAGAGGGCTAGCTTCTTGTTGTATTTTTCATGGAAGCAGGGAGTCTCAGGTTTCAGTGGACTGCTTTTAGCTTAACCATTACATCAGTAACATAGTGAATGAAACTGGATTCAGTGTCTTATTACTCAGGGAATTCCTAAACTCTATGACTTCAAGTCTTTATCTAGCCTACTTCTTTTTGCCTCTGTTCTTCCTGATAGATCGGGGTTCTCAAACTGCATTGCACCACAACCCCCTTCTGACAATGAAAATTACTACCCGACCCCAGGTGGAGGGACCGAAGCCTGAGCCCATCTGAGTCCCGCTGGCCCGAGTGGGGACAGGGGGCAAAGCTAAAGCCCAAGTCCCACCGCCCTGGGCGGGGGTGCCAAAGCCGAAGCCCAAAGGCTTCAGCCCCAAGCAGGGGGCCTGTAACCTGATCCCCGCCACCCAGGGCTTTGGCCCGAGGTAGGGGGAGGGGGGATTGGGCTTCGGCCCTGGGCCCCAACAAGTCTAACACCAGCCGTGGCGACCCCATTAAAACAGGATTGCGACCCACAGTTTGAGAACCACTGTGATATATGTAGTGTCCACAAGATGGCACTATGCCATGCTCCTAGCTTTGTAGGGATCTGATATGCAGCTTATATTGCAGTCATTTTACATCTCTTGAGGCCAAAGACCTTCTGACATTTTGATGCTATGATGTGGTAAAATATATGAGGAGAAAGGACGGATAGCAAAACCATCTTTGCATCTGGAGAAGGGAGCCAAAAGATCACTCTCTCGAATATTATTGTAACTTCAGTGTGAATGATCAATGTTAACAAAATGTGAGAAATTGGGCCAAACTCAGATTTAAAGTAAGCAAGTGCAATTAAATTCATCCCAGGCAGAGGGTGGCAACTTGTGTAAGTTCAGTTCATGCTCAAAAACTTGGGGAAAAAATCTCAAGCAATGCTGACCACATTTAAAGTAACTTTTGCTCAGTTTTATCATTCTCTACTCAAGATTTTTTTTTCTTTCAGACTTCTGCCCATGCTATTGTCTAAATATTAGGTTAATAATTTATTTTTTACTCTCCCTGGGGGCTGTTTCCACCACAGCATAAGTCAAGGCTCTATTCAGCCCAATTTTGCCTCTTCATCCCTATTCTATTGTGGTTTCTCTATCTGTGGCCACAGAGGAGCCTAAATTTTTTGCACAATGCTTAGTTCAGTCTTGAACAGCAGTTGAAGTCTAGCATACCGGGGATGTGATTCCCTGATGGGGAGCTCTAGGTGTTACTGCAATACAAATAAGAGAAAGAAGTAATACTAGATGAGAAATGTTTAGGGTCTGGCATTTAATAGATGTCTAAAATGTTTTTTTTATAAATTTAAACGATTTATATTAGATGTGGGTCTGATCCACAGCATCCAATCTGAATCCCTCAGAACTTCAGGCCAAATCCCCTTCAGGGAAGTTTGGATTCAGACTAAATTTAGACTCATCTTTAATTTATATATTTCCATTTGTCTAGCAAGAGACCCATAAAAATGTAATTTTTCTCCAAAGAGACTTTTGATGCTGAAATATTCTTAACCCTGTAATGAGCTGAAGTGTTATCTGAACATCTGCCAAGAGATGGCAGTGAAATGCTGTTCAATGCACTAGATGCTGGTTCTAGGAATGAAAATCTGATTGCCATGACAATCCAGTAACCTTCTTCCTTGAATGTTGCTTGGAAACTGTTCCTAGGGCAGACTGGGGTGTTTAGGAATCTGCTTCCTATATGCTGCAGGTCAAGAAATGATGCAGAAATTAAAATAATTCAGATGATGTCTGTTCTGTAACACTTTTTATTCACATATTAATGTTAGACCTCCATTAATAACTTCCATCTGGCATACAAAGTAGCTTTCTAGTGTTTTTTTTTTTTTCCTGCTTCATTCATTCTCACTTTTTTTTTTTTTTTTTTTTTTTGTTAATGAAGAAAAACCTGAAAGAAATGTTAAGGTAAAAAAACATCATCCAGATCTTCATCTCATGGCAGTCCATTAACTTTAATTGTGTAACACTCAGATGATGGAAATCAGTGTTTAATGTAGCCAGGGCTACATGGTTTATTTAAAAAACAACTCAGACTTCAGTAACCAGTAATATATTCAATTATTCTTGGTCCACCGGAACTCACAACTATTAATGCTGCAAATCCCACCGCCTCTCTCTCCTCCCTCACCAGGCATTTGTCAAAACAGGTGGGATGAAGGATCATAGGGCTAACAAGAAAATGTAATGATTATCAGGTATGACAAATGGACACAGAACTTAGTACCCCAAACAGTGTGTAACTCTGTTCTGGGTGGGTCTTGTCAGTCTCTGACAGATACCTGAGGGGTATGTCTTTCTTACACCTTGGCATCCCTTATATAGCTTGTCATGGCAATAAAGGTGGTAATATTAGTTCGGTGCAGTCTTTTGATTTTTGTATGTTGATACCGGGAGTTGCAATATAGGAGTTTAAAAACCCAGAGGAGTGGGTGAGCACTTGGTGTTAGTTCTATCTGAATAAACACAGTGATCCTATCTATTCTGACCTCTCTGCGTTCCTCACGGTGGCATCTCAATGCAGAATTAAAATTCTTTAACACTGTTTATTTTATGCATTTCACTGCATTCAGATAATAAAATTAGGCTCCCTCATGTTATTACTTGGCTTTTCTGTACTAGAACAATCTTGCTGCATTTGCTTCCAGAGGAAAGGCTTCAAACCAAAAAAGGTCATCTCTTGACAGTGCCCCTTTAAAACAAATCTCTGTAAAGAGCTCCCCAAATGGTTTATTGTTGAAAATCTGAGATTACTTCTATGAAATTCACTTTTGTGGTGACCTCTGCAAGACCATGAATTATCCATTACCCTTGCACTGTGTTCCCTCTGTCCCTGTAAAAATGTGCTCTGGGATCTGGGGATCTCTGAGGAAACATACTGTAGTAACAATAATGATGAACATTTTAACAGGCAGTGCTGTCTTTTAGCTTATCTATTTGTTAAAGGGCATGGTGCTCTCCCAAAGTGTTTCTCACGTGCTTTTACTCCCTCTCCAGTTGGCAAACCCCGCAGACCAGGCTGTACCTTTTAGGACACTGCCCTGAGCATGGGGTCGCACAGAGCCTCACCACCCTGTGGCAAGAAGAGCTCATCAGAGCCATGATGTCTCCTGGGGAACCATGTCGGCTGCATCACTCCTGAGGAGGACAGAGGGCTGATGACTTCCTTGTGCAGACATCCAGCGTAGGGCCAGGCCCCGTCTCTCCTGCCTATTTGGTTAGGTTAGTAGCCCTTTGCACTCCTCCCACAAGGTCTGCTATGGCTAGCACTTGTGACTGGGTCTGCATGGGGTAGAGGAGTGAAAGTGTTGGGAAAGCTCCTTGTGCATAGGCTGGCCACAAACTGGTCCAGAGCCTCTTCTCTTATTTAGTGGAGCAGCAGCACTAAGGTGTTTTTTAGTCTCTTATTTGTGCTCCAGACTGAGCCAACAGAGGGAGCACAAGAGCAAAAAGAAATCCCTCTCAAAACACTGTGCAGCAAATTCCTCCTATGATCCAGCCCCTTCGTTCTACCTGAGTAGCTCAGCAAAGGAGTTGGAATCTGGCTGTAACTGGCCAGAGGAGAATTGTCCAGCCAGGAGAGGTTTCAGCCAGCAGAGCTGGTCCTTGCAGGAACCACTTCAGCTCCCACCTAGGCACAGGAGACATGAGGAGGGAGAGGGCAGTAAGGTGTGGGGTGAAGCACAGCTCCTCTCTGCTGTCAGCTAACCTACAGTTGCTTAGGGCCAATATACAGCTGGTGTAAGAGCAGTTTAGGGGCTGCTGTAACTTACATTGGGGTAGGAACAGGTGCATCTTCACAATCCAAAAACTGTAGCTGGATCCCACACAAGAAAACCTCTCTCAGGAAATAATCTTTCCCTGCCTGTTCCACACAAGTAATCTGAAAGCCACGGTTACTGTGCTGTGGGCTAGAAGTTAGTTATAATAAAACTTAATAGATACATTTCTCTCTTCTGCAGTGGCCTGTAAAGCTGGACTCATGATAGCCCCTGTGGGTCAGAGCTTGGACCCAACTCTGTCCCATTGTGCCAGTGATTTGTAATGCATTGTCCTCTTTTTGGACTTCAGAGACTAGTCCCAGTGTTGCCAAATTTTGTGACTTTATCGTGAGGCTCATGATATTTGATGTTTTTCTTAAAGCCCCAGCTCCTGGAGTCGTTGGAGAATCTGACCTTTTACTTAAAAATAAATAAAAAAAATTGTAAGCCCTTGTGGTTGTACAGAAAAACTTAAACACATGATTCAAGTGTACTTTTAAAGGTTCATAAAATAGAGGGTAAATGAAAAGAACCCCAACAGTGATGTGTGGGGTTTTTTGTTTTGTTTTTTTAAATTCATGATTTTAAAGCAAATGTCATCATGATTTCTTAGGCCCCGCCTCATGATTTTTGAGCACTTGGCAATATTGACTGTGTAGTTCTCTATAGATGGAAAAGACTTACCTCTGTTAGATTCTACTCAATCTCCCTGGAGATATTTGCCTTGCCCTATTATACACTTACTAGTCTTTTTGTTCAGTCCAAAATAATTTTAACTGTGCCAAGTGATAGGGCTTCCTCCATTTCACTTGAGAGATTATTCCTCAGACTAGTAGATCTTTCTGTCAGGACAATTTCCTGATATTCAGCTTAAATTTTCCCTTTCTTAATACAATCCATTACTCCTAGCTAATGTCCCCTATTACTATACTCAATATTTTATATTCCAATTTCATAGCTTCTGTAATTTGTACCTTTCAGTGCATATAGGGTTTATACTGAATGAATATCTGTTATCTTTAATAGGTTCTATACATATATAGACATTTTGCATTTCATCTGAAAAAAATCTGAAACAGTTCAAGCACTGTATTGGACAAGGACATGTATCTTTTTTTTTTTTTTTTTCCTTTGAAAGAAACAAAAATAACAAGTAATCTTGCAAAGGGTGAACAATAATTTAAAAGTAGTTAAAAAACTAACTTTAAAGACTGACCAGAACAGAGCTGTCCTTCATGGTGCTGACCTTGGCACTACTACTGCTATGAAGCTGTGATTGTAATCATCATCTCAGTGGGTCTGTGTCCCAGTTCCAGTTAAAATACAGATGGTTGACACCTAGGCCAAAAGACAATGTGCTTGATCAACAGGATAAACAATTGAGGAACAGGCGCTAAACAAACTCCAGGGGGAACTAGCACCGTAACCTATGCCAAAACCCATTCAGTTTTTGCAAATGCAGAACATCAAGGCTACTTCATCAATGGATCTCAAAGGGCTTTACGAAACAGATAGTATCATTATCTTAATTGTATAATGAAACCTGAGACACAGAGAGGCAAGTAATTTGCCAAAGTCACTCAGTGGGCCAGTGAGAGCTAGGAATAGAACCCAGGTCTGAGTTATAGTTCAGTTTACCTCACCTAGAGAAAGGAGGCCTGTCTACTGACATCGTTTACCTTGTATTTGTGCTTTAAAGTTGCCATGTTATGTGTGAATATGAGGTTGTTTCCTCTGGATGTGAGCCAAAGACCTCTGAAGTGAATGAGAACTTTTCCATGAACTCAAATGGACTTTAGATCAGGTCCTCTATTTGGGGAAACTTATTCTACAGTGATGAGCATCATAGAAATGCTTTTAATCAAATGTTAACCTAATTCTTCCTCTCACTTCTTGGAAGTGATTGAGATGCAGTTCTTCAGTGAGTCTCTCTCTGCCAGAAAGCTGGTCCAGGCCTTTGTGCATTGCCCTGTCGTGTAGAAACTTACATTAAAATGGCCCGCCTGCGTTCAGATTTAAATACAGAATAAACCATTGCTTATCCAAAATCATCACTGGGCTGCAATACCTCCACCCTGGGTGTGTTAGGGTGAAAATGTCATCAGGTTTGCCTGCCCAGCTGAAAATATTACAACACTCTAGTATTCTGGATGTATTGGGGGAAAACAGAGAAATGGAGGCCCCTCACTGGTGGTGTCTGGGATCCCTTGGTTATGAACAGTGTGGCAGTTTAGGGTGTGTTTTTGTGCCCTGTTCTAGTAACTTATTAGGGCCTCCAATCTTATTTGAATAGATTTGTTAAAATCCCCAAAGGTCTTTCGACATGTGGTACTGACAAACTAAATTTGATTATTACAGTGATCACAAATTAACTTTGGTTGCAGAGTTCTATGTGACTTCCAGGGTACTGAAAAACAAACCGTCTTCTAGAAGGAATTCAGACACCATTATATACAGAGTCCTTTGCATCGTATTAACATAACCATATATAGACATCAATTTTCCAGCCTTTTGGATCATATGTGAAGATGCTGTCTTTTGAGTGTGCAAATACTCATGAAGCAACCACTTGTTAATTGCCACAAAACATTTAGTGTGACTTTAAAAAAACAGTGACTATGTTCCTGATATTAGCAATAGTACTTCAAATGTCAGCATGAATAGTGTTATCTAGTGGTTAGAGCACAGATCTGGGCCTTGGAGTTCTTGGTTCTGTTCTCAGTTCTGGGATTGACTTGCTCTGTGACCTTGGACAGTCTCTTAATCTTGCTGTTCCTCAGATTCCCTTACTGTGAAATGGAGTGGGGAGGGGAACATGTAGCTACCTTGCAAAGCATATGGCAGGGATTAATACATGGGGCCCAATTCTGCTTCCATTATAGGGAGTTGTTTTGTCACTGATTTAATGAGGGGAATTTGATCCACAAAATCAAGCTAAAGAAGGATGTTACTCTGATAGGAAGTAAGGGTATGTCTACACTGCAGTGTAAGCCCAGAGTTCAAACTCTGGGTCAAGACTAACCCCCCCTTCTGTCTACACACACATAGCACTAACCCAGGGTTTGGAGGTGGGAGGGTCCCAGAGAAGTAAGGAGATGATTGTACTTTTCTATATGGTGTTGGTGAGGCAGATACTGGAATACTGCATCCAGTTCTGGTGTTCATATTTGAAAAAGGAGGTTGAAAAATGGGAGAGGGTGTAGAAAAGAATCACAAAAATGATTCAAAGGTGGGAGAAAATGCCTTTTGGGAACAGACTGAAGGAGATCTATTCAGCTTATCAAAAAAACTCAGAGGTGACTTGATTACAGTGTATAAGTACCTTTTTAAGGGGAGAAAATACTGTGTACTAAAGAACACTTCTATGGTGGAAGTTAAAGCTAGACAAATTCAAATGAGAACTAAGGTACAAATTTTTAACAGGGAGGGTGGTTAACCATTGGGACATATTGTCAAGGGTAGTGGTAAATTCTTAATCTCCTTGAAGTCTTTAGATCAAGACTGGATTTCTTTCAGGAAGATCTGCTTAAGTGAAATGCAAGTTATTGGACTCAAAAGAGGGGTAATTGGGTGAAATGCTCTATGATAGACAGAAGGTCAGATCAGATGATCCGTTGAATGGTGTCTTCTGTATTAAACTCTATGAATAAATCTATGAATCTAATGTACCATGGGATACATTGTCTTCAAAAATGACTAGAGATTTTGAGTGCATCAGTTTCTGGGGGTGCAACTTGAGACTCCTCAAAGGGGACTAATTTTTCAGATGGTGGGTGCTCAGTACTTTCTGAAAAATGGGCTACTTTAAGGTAGGCACCTAAAATCACTAGTCATTTATGGATCCAAATGTTCAGAAGTAGTTCATGTAATACATTGTAAAATGTATAGATATTTTCCATTTTTTGGTCTCTTGGAATTTCACAGTCACAGATTTATGTATATATCTACCTCCTGTGTATCTCAGGCCAGTGACACTACCTAGCACCTGCACACTAACCCAACACCTGAAATGAGGCCAAAGTATTGCAACATTTTCAAATAGAGCTGGTGGACTAGTAAATTCATTTGTGACTATTTTCCTGACTAAAAGCACCAAGGAGCACATCCTCACTGGTGTTAATTATCACAGCTCTATTGAGTCAATGGAGCTATGACTATCTACATTAGGTGAGAATCTGCCTTCAGCTCTGCTTTACTGTGACATAGCAGCATTGTATTATTTGTTATTTGAGTGTCTGGACAACTGCTGAATATCTGTGGAAAACAATTGTAAATCTGCAAATTTTAACAAGTTTTGGAATGAATGATTACCCAAAACTTTTTAGTGTTGTCCTTATTCTTAAAATTTTTTTTTTATCCCAGTTAGAAGTAGAAAAAAGACCATGTGACTTAAATGACCAACCACACCCCACAAATACGTGAAGCAAACAGTTTGTGATCCACTATAGGCTGAAGGGATTCATTCATAGAAAATCAGGATTGATTCAATTGCTAATCAAAACCTCTCAATTCATAACAAATAGTTCTGTAACTAATAGTTATGGGGGAGGATGGGAGAGCCTGCAACATTTAAAAAGCACATTACCTCTCTGAGCAATTTTCAAACAGTAATTGTTTAAAGATACTGTACTAGAGTCTACAGTAATTGATCATTTTGAGGATGTATGGTTCCTCCTGTGATTTAACATCATAAGGGTGCTATGTCCAGCAATACAATGGCACAGCCGGGGCTGGTAGAAAATATAAAATCATTGATCAAGTTTGCCGATGACACAAACATTGGTGAAGTAAATAACAAAGAGGACAGCTCACTGATTCAGAGCTATCTGGATCTCTTGTTAAACTGGATGCAAGCAAATATGCATTTTAATATGTCTAAATGTAAGACCATATTTGCAGGATGGGGGACTCTGTCCTGGGAAGCAGTGACTCTCTCTCAAAAAGATTTGGAGTCATGGGGGATAATCAGCTAAACATGATCTCCCAGTATGATGCTGTGGCCAAAAGAACTAATGAGATCCTGGGATGCAGACACAGGGAAATCTTGAGTCTTAGTAGAGGCTATTTTACCTCTGTATTTGGCAGTGGTGAGACTGCTGCTGGAATACTGTGTCCAGTTCTGATGCCCACAGTTCAAGAAGGATATTGATACATTGGAGAGGGTTCAGAGAAGAGCCATGAGAATGATTAAAGGATTAGAAAACATGCTTTTTAGTGAGACTCCAGGAGCTCAATCTATTTTGCATACCGAAGAGAAGGTTAAGGGATGACTTGATTAGTCTAGAAGTATCTACATGGTGTGTGTGGGGGTATTTAATAATGGGCTCCTAATTATAGTGGAAAAAGGTCTGACTGAAGCTAGACAAATTCAGACTGGAAATAAGTGTAAATTCTTAATGGTGAGAGTAATTAATCACTGGAGCAATTTACCAAGGGTGGTGGATTCTCCACTGACCACTTCTAAATACAAATATGCTCTAGGAATTATTTGGGAGAAGTTCTATGGTCGGTATTATGCTGGAGGTCTGACAAATGGTCCCGTCTGGACTTAGAATCTATGAATATTAATTTAAAACAGAATTTTATTTGGATGTTCTCCCCTCTCCCCCACTGCAAGTAAGTTCATGTAGTCACCAAATGACTCATTTAAAAGAGGTAATTTTGAGGCTGCTACTCCGTAATGTAATGTGAATAAGTACCGTTGAATATTTAAACCAAGAAGAAATTGAAATGCTGATGCTGCTTTTTTTTAAAGCTCAGTGTGACTGTGCAGGTGGGTTAACTACTCTTCAATTTAAAAAATTCAGTATTCATGCTTACTCTGCATATTAAGTAGAGCAAGATGATTCTAAGCATATTATTTTTGAAATATGCCAACTCTTATTGACATGATAGAACATAATGGCATCTCCCATGACATAATCTGCAGATTGAAACTCCTCGAGTAAACATTGCCACAGCTCTAAAGGAGCTGTTATGGTTTATTGTTTCATTGATGCTCAGAATAAGGATCCCTCTACTATACAGAGCCATTAACTATTGTGACAATGATCACCAGATGGCCTAAGCACGATTAACATAGCTACTGAATTTATATTCCATGCATTATTGAAAATGAACTTTCAAATATCTCTGCCCTTTCTTTGTATTATATAGCCCCACTGCTCCATGATCCAAATATCTAATGCTCATGTGATTTTGGGGTTTTTTTCAGTCCAGTGTAGCTTCTATTAAGCTTTTGTGCTGCGAGAGAAAGAGACAGATTTCACAAACAAAGACATTGAAAAACCTGTTGACATCTGGTTTAAATAGG
Source organism: Platysternon megacephalum (assembly GCA_003942145.1). Classification (NCBI taxonomy): domain Eukaryota; kingdom Metazoa; phylum Chordata; order Testudines; family Platysternidae; genus Platysternon; species Platysternon megacephalum. The sequence continues at coordinate 319,384 of QXTE01000362.1, read as the reverse complement.
ATAACATCTGTGGCTTTTAATAGGCTGTTGAGGCCTGTGACCTTGAAAGTACCTTTTTTGATAGGGTTACCAGATAGCAACTGTGAAAAAATGGGACAGGGGGTGGGAGGTAATAGGCGCCTATCTAAGAAAAAGTCCCCAAAAACGGTACTGTCCCTTTAAAAACGGGACATCTGGTCACCCTACTTTTGGATGCTTTTGCAGACTGGAGTTGCAATGGGGCATGGGACTGTTCCAAAAATATCTAGAGATGATCCTGGTGTTTCCTCTATCCCCTTCTGTGATTAACTAACCAAAATGGAATTAGCATTTTTACAGTACTGAGTGGATATTACATGAGTGATAGTTGATAGACTTTTGAACGGTTTGTGCCATTACTTCAAAAATACTGAAATAAGCATCCCACTCCATTGAACTGGGAGCTCAGACAATGACTTCAGCTGGAGCAGTGTTAGGCCTGATGGTTTTATGATAGAGTAGTCTATCTTCCTTTCTCTTTCTGAAAGGAAATTAACTCCACATCGACTATATGTCCAGTGTATGTACAGTATCTCCAAATCTCTTTGTGATAGTTAATTTTCCTCTCCTGTGTCCCTAAGAGCAGAGGGGAAGCCAAAAGTTATTATGACTCCTGTGGGAATAATGAGGAGGGAGATACTACAGAAACGCTATGACCTTCCACTGAAAACCAGTGGCTTTGCTTTGTTTAACTTTTTGCTACAGTGGAACCTCCATATTATTGAAGATGTCAGCAGGAATGTGCATAGTTTTGTTTATAGTGCATAGTATTTATAACCAATAATGTTAAATGCTGTCATAGAGCTAGTAGAATGAACAAGAGTAAATAAGTAACTGACTTATAGGTTCTACAGAATAGTGCTTATTTAAAAAAAAAATTATTTGTGAAAGATTACCAGAAAATACCATGTAGACTCGAGTCTATTAATAATAATATATTAAACTGAGATTTTAAAATATGTAGTTTGTTTGGTTTTTGAAACAAGACAGAAACATAAACAGCATTTAAGTTTAGACAAAAATCAAACTTACCTACCAGTGTGGCCATGTGCTGTGAGATTTTTCTCAAGTAATTAGCAGTTTGTAAAAGACATTCGTTTAAAGAAATGTCAGGAGAGAGTTCTGTGCAAACACTTACAATCTGGAGTCACACATTTACCTACAGGCAGTGGCTTTTTTTGTTTATTTTGAGCATCCTCAGTAACTTCATTCTCCNATTTTTTTTTTTTTTTTTTTTTTTTTTTTTTTTTTTTTTTTTGATACTAGGTACCATGGCTAAATAGTGTCATGGGTAAAACCATTTTTCTGCAAGATTTACCCTGGGAAAGGGTCTGTAACCAAGACAGGTTAAAAGTTAATTACCAGCTACTCAACAACGCCACTAAAAATAACATGCCTAGAAGTAAGAGAGGCACATGAGGTGCTGTGAAGTAAAAAGCTAACACTCCTGAGTGAGGAGTGATTGTGTTTGAGGCATGTCTACACTTCAAGCTGGAAGGTGTAATTCCTAGCTCAAGGAGCCATACCTGAGTTAGTTTAATCAGAACAAGCGCACTAAAATAGAGTATCGCTGTGGTAGCAAGAGCAGCAGGAGGGGCTAGCCACCTGAGTACACACCCATCCAAGATGGTAGGCATGTCCAAAGGGCACTTGGCCAACCCCACCCCCATTCCTGTGTGTAGGACAGTAGTAGTGGTGATATCACTTATTTAGGGCAGAGCTCAGGGTGCTGTCACTGAGGCGGCTTCTGTTTGGTGTAAGCTTCTTCCTAATGTGCATTATGAATTTGATTTAACTGCTTCAGAAAAGTCGCTAGGGTTCAGCATAGATAAAAATAGGCCTCTTCTGTCAGGTGCCTTGTATTTTAATAAGCATCATGTTAAGAGCATGCATGTTTCATAGCACAGCAGAGATGACCTAAGAGTCTTTTGGGTAATAATTTATATTCTGTAGTAATGAGCTTTATTTAGCCCTTTTCTCTCTCCTCCATGTGTCTTAACCGTTGCTCTGAGCAGCAAAGTTAAGGATTTTACAGGTTGGTATTTGGAGTCTGTTTGTCTTTCTATGGAAAAAAATTGCCCTATGGTGAAATCTGAGACAAGGCACTTGCCATCCAGGATGGAGATGTGCAGTGACAGGAGCTACCCACTGCACCGATATGCTGCCATTGCCTTAGCTAGAACCGCTAGTGAGGTAAATTGCTATCTGTTCTCAGTCAGCAAATGGCTTGTGTAGCTGCTTCCAGGTTGGGGTGGTTTGGTAACTTAGGTAGTAGGTTCGATGTTTCATTAGTGTTCCACCCTCAACTGCAGTGAAATGGAACCAACTTACACGTCAGCACTGAAGCACTTGCGGCATTTCATAATTGCAGGATAATGCTGCTTTAAGAGCGCAAACAATGATTCTGCTGTAGCTCTGTCCAGTGTATGGATGAAGCAGAAAACAGAGTGACAAGGGAGTGTTGGAACTGGCTATCAGACTGGGCAGATTCTTCTGAGAGCTTATATGAAGGCGGAGCCCTGCCTGAGCCTGGAGACTCGATGAGGGACAAAAGCCCCATAAGAATGTTTTGATACCCGGTTACCTGTGCGTGTGAGAGAGACCCACAGTGTCTTTGTGTGGATTTGCCTTTAGTGGCTGCTGCACTTAAGATATAAATGAGTCTGCTACAGAGGCCAGCGTGGGGACTTAGTCCTCTAGCTCAAGTAGGAGAGGCTCTCATTTTAGCACTAGGTTGCAGTTCAAACCTTGCTGATGGCTTGAATGAGATAACCGAGACTACCAGTAAACTGTGTGTAAGGAACCTAATAGATGGCTAATTTGCAAACCAGCTACCTGTCTGTATTTGTCTTATACTGGGTATCTCATGGAACATAACTGAGCACTTATGTAAACACTTGTCTATAAACATTTTCATTTTAGTCATTCATTTTAAAAAGTCTTCGATTGTATTAAGCTCAAATGAGCTAACTTGTAGCTTGGACTCTGGGATTCTAGATGTAGGGTTATTGTGGCACAATTAAAAATAATATCAAGGCATATGAAAAGAGGAAAATAAAGAGCTTTTTTTAAACAAAGGATGCTTCCCCTGAAATTAAACCATATGCAAATACAGCTGAGCGAGATCATGACTGTTAAGAAATGAATTTGAAATGTTTTTGCCATCAATAAAACAGCCTCTCTTCCCTCCTCTGTTTGATCTAAATGAATTTGCCAGAGGAAGTGAGTCGTAGTCACAGGAGACTAATTAAACTTCCTTGTATGAACTGTAATATATGACACAGACTGGAAAATGAGGATATTATGGTATTGAATGGGTACATTCACAAAACGTAGCGTCACATTTTAGTGATTGGTGAGATAAGGAGAATTAAAAGCTAATGTAGAGTCATTTAAAGGGATACCGTCAACTAGAGCAGCAAAATTGCCTGGAAATTTTGTTCCTACTATCATTACAAGTAATGTCTAAGCTAACTGAAGTTAACGAAAGCAGGATATTTTTCTCTAGTTTTCAGTTTGCTTACTCTGCGCATTTGACAGCGCATTGTGTACAGTTAGTTTTACTGTATCTTTACAGCTAGTTGGGGTCCTAATGCCACAAACTGATCTACATGACTTCAGTGCAGCTATGTCTGGACTCAGGAGACTGCCTGGATGGAGTTACTTGCAGGATCAGTGTCTTAGCCAGCTTCTCCCTTGCTGGAAACACCCTTTAAAAGATCAACAGCGGAGCAGAAAAGGGTGTGTGTGTGTGTTAGGCTTATGAAATATTCATAGGTGGCCAATCAGAAACTGATACTTTAAAAACATATCTATGCTTTTTAAAAATTGAAGGTTGGAGCATCTCTTTAAAATGGTGAGTAACTGGCACAATGGTGGACAGGGTACTCCTGGCCCCGAGGGACCAATTTGGAATTGTCCGAGAACATTGTAACCGACCCCACTGCAGAGTGTTGCTATGCGTGTTGTGCTCCCCCTGTCCCTAGGCGTCTGGTAGCATCCTGGATGTAGTACTCTGAGGCAAGTACTGTAGGAGTTCCAAGCACTAGGCTCTTTGGCCTGCAGCCCTCGATGTGTTCCCAGGCACTCGCTCATCTCAAATAAGAGAGAGCACTTCTTGACTAGGAATGAGAGAAAACACAAGTTGCTTCTACACACTGCACAAAGACTTCAAAAGTTGTAGACTAAAAAGATCAACCTAGCCCCTCGGGGCTGTCCCCTCCAGGGATGTAAAAGGTACCAAAGTCCTAGTGCACGGGTGGCCAACCTGAGCCTGAGAAGGAGCCAGAATTTACCAATCTACATTGCCAAAGAGACACAGTAATATGTCAGCAGCCCCCCATCAGTTCCCCCTCCCAGCGCCTCCCCCTCCCTCCCGATCAGCTGTTTCGTGGCGTGCAGGAGGCTCTGGGAGGGAGGGGAGAGGAGCGAGGGCACGGCAGGCTGAGGGGAGAGGGCGGGAAGGGGTGGAGTGGGGGCAGGGCCTGTGGCAGAGCCAGGGGTTGAGCAGTGAGCACCCCCTGGCACACTGGAAAGTTGGCGCCTGTAGCTCCAGCCCTAGAGTCGGTGCCTATACAAGGAGCCGCATATTAACCTCTGAAGAGCCGCATGTGGCTCCGGAGCCACAGGTTGGCCACCCCTGTCCTAGTGGAACCCCTTTGAACCATCTTCTTGCCTGCAGCCTGTATCTTTTTTGCTGTCTCTATTGCTGGCCCCCTGCCAGCAACATGGTGTATCTTGGCCCAGCTCTTAGGCTGCCTGCTATCAGGCCTTCCATCCACTACCAACTTCCTGCATCTTCTCCCCCCTGCGCCAGGATCCCTTAGAATTCTGGGATTTTTTTTTTTTTTTTTTACATTTTTTTTTGTGCTGGAGGGATTATGGAGCTCTCTGCTGGCTGGACATTGCACAGGGCAGGTTAGCACAGTACTTGGTAATGAGCCAGCTGATTCATTGCAATATACTCTTCGGGAGACCGAGCATGGGCATGATCTTGACTGCCCTATTTCATCCCTTCCAGACAGCTAAAGGAGGCCACGTTTTGAGGTAAGAAGTGTGAGGTTTCAAAGGCTAAAATATTGTGACTCCTTTTTTGACCTAAGCAGTTAGCCAAATTTAGGGTGTGGTGGGTTTTTTCCATTAGGAGGAGAAATTGATGATGGGGCGAGATGTTTCTTTGAGGCACTCCCGTTTATTTACAAAGAATGTACAAAGTCCCATTTCCTTGAATGCACCAGGAATCAAAGAGCAGGAGACCATTTGTTTGCAGCTCCAAGCCACACTCAGCCCTAAACTTCTCTCTAGGGATTTTTCTCAGGGCCATGCTTCCACTGCTTATTCAGGCTGTGCCCTTGGCTTTTCTATTCTTGCTTTTTTCCTCTTTCTCTGTCTGATATACAAACCTTCCCAAAACAATATGTTTCACTGGCTATCTGCCCATATGTGCTTTTTGTTTTTGGGTGGTGACATTGGCCTTTGGTTGGGACGGAGGCTGCTATTGTTTCAGCCAGATGGTTTATAAAGGAGCGTAACTGTTTCTTACAACTAGCTGAAATGAAGGGTGTTGGTTATGCCCAACTAGGGTTGCCAACCCTCCAGGTTTGGCTGGGAGTCTCCCAGAATCGGGCTTGATATTCCGGAGGCTACTGAAGCTGATCTGGGAGATTTTAGTCTGCTAAAAGTCTGGTGGGGCTAAGGCAGGCTCCCTACTAGGGTGCCCAGATGTCCCGATTTTATAGGGACAGTCCCGATATTTGGGGCTTTTTCTTCTATTGGCTCCTATTACCCCCCCCCCCCCCACTCCCTGTCCCGATTTTTCACACTTGCTATCTGGTCAGCCTACTCCCTACCTGCCCTGGCTCCGTGCTGCTCCCGGAAGCGATCGGCATATCCAGCAGCAGCTCCTAGGAGGAGGCACAGCCAGGGGTCTCTGCGTACTGCCCCCACCCCGAGCGCCGACTCTGCAGCTCCCATTGGCCGTGAACGGGGAACTGCGGCAGCACACGGAGGGCAGCGAGCAGAGCCCTTTGCCCCACCCCCCAGGGGCCACAGGGACGTGGTGCCGGCTGCTTCTGGGAGCGGCGCGGGGCCAGAGCAGGCAGGGAGCCTGCCTTAGCACCGCTGTGCGCCGCTGCCACCCCGGAGCTGCTCAAGGTAAGAGGTGCCGGGCTGGAGCCTGTATCCTGAACCCTTCCTGCACCCCAACTCCCTGCTCTGAGCCCCCTGCCACACCCTATACCCCTCCTGAACCCAACCCCCTGCGCTGAGCCTCCAACCCCCTGCGCTGAGCCCCCTCCTGCACCCCAGCCCCTTGCCCTGAGCCCCTTCCTGCAGCCCCTCCCACATCCCGCACTCCCTCCTGCACCCCAACCCCCTGCCCCAGCCCTACATTCATGGCCCTGCATGCAATTTCCCCACCCAGATGCGGCCCTCTGGCCAAAAAGTTTGCCCACTCCTGGAGTAGGCAGTTGGCAATGTTCTCCAGTGATAAACACGATCATGCCTGTGTTTTTTGTAACTGCTTTGACCAAATCCAGCCAAGTCCCAGAATGGATACAGTCCTGGTTTTATACAGTATTTTGGCCCCTCTTGAAGCACAGTGATTAATGGAGTGAATGTCCATTTTAAATATTCAGTTCATAGCTAGGCGATCAGACCCTCTCCCAAAGGTGCAGGTGCTGTATGCAAACCTGCATTGTGGTATATAGGCATGAACTATGAATCCAGTGGTTTGGGTCGTATTTTGTGGTAATATACACACCAGGATTCCAAAGCCTTGGGAAAACGTGGGAGCTGGAAGTTCAACATAATTTCTCAGCAACCTTGACTGCATGGTCTTGTTGTTGCTAGTGATTCCCATTATGCAAATTCCTGTTCTCCTGAAAGATTTAAGTAAGAGAAGTGATAGAAACTTCACTGCTAGTCAATCAAAACTTGACTTGGCAAGAATACTAATGCTGCAGATGACACCTCCCAAGTACTTAAAGTATAAATACCAATACCAATCTGTCTCTCTTCCTTCCCAGCCTGTAGAAGAAATAGGGCCAGGGGATGGACAAGATGACTTAGTAGCTTCCATCTGTAATGTGTATTATTCTGTGAGAGCTCATTTAAAAATGGTTTGCACATTACTGTGAGGCACTTGAGCATTTCCTGCAAGGGGCTGTCCTCAGTGGAACTGAGGATATTTCTCTTCTTCTTTTTGATGACCCCATGGAAGCTCAACGTCTCCTCTACTGTGATTTAATGCTGTAAGGACATTGAAGCATGAGTCTACCTAATTTGAAAATTTATGAAGTCGAAAAGTTGATTAAATTTAGACAGTCATTGCCACTTATAGTTTCTGATCATGTGCGTATGATACATGAGAAGATAGAACAGGTAGGGGCCCAAGTAATTGAGTTTTGGGGTACCAAGAGGGTCATCTTCATGAGGGTCATCTCAGTCTCTGAACCGGAGTTCTCCAACTTGGGCCTGTGGTCACTTGATTTTTATAAATGAATTTCTACATCTGTGTCATCAGTCATGCAACATACCCAGTTATACATTTACTTTCATATTTTTTTGGTTTTCCATTCTCCATTTTGTGTTGTGTTAAACCAGTAGTATTGCATCAACATAACTCAATTATCCTTTCACCGTTCAACATACGTTGCCACGAACCATTAACATGAACTTAGCAAAACACAGCCTTTATTTTTACCATTTAGCAGTTTTCCATCTTTTAGTATCATAGTTCATTACATGTGTGTCATCCTAAATTATTCATTAATCTTTATTTCTTATTTGAGTAGGAAAGTTATGGAGAACCCAATGCTCTATCAGCATATTCTTATATTTTCCAAACATGGGTTTTCAGGGGACTTTTGTTTGAAGTTTAGCAATTATATTACCAAATCATTTTTCAGTTACCTTGAAAAAGTCTTGTCAGCAATCTTGCTTTTCCCATTTTGAGGTCCTGTCAGTTAGGGCCTAGGTGTTTTGACTGTTCCCCAGCAATGTTTTGGTAACTTTTCAAAAGTGCCTAAATTCCGTTGAAAAGCAATAGGCCTCAGGCTTCCCACTCAGTTAGACACTGTTGAAAATGTTACTTGTTGCCTTTGTTGACTCTTGTTATGAACTGCAGATTCAGCACAGGAGGTCTAAAAGTAATGGATTATGTTAGTATTTGTCTTGCAGTAGGCCCAGTCACAGACCAGGACTGTGTTATGTAAGGTGCTGTACAAATACAGAACAAGCATAGGTATGACTTTTTTCCTCTATAGAAAATGTGAAGTACTTTTGTAATAAAAACTTACTGTCTGGGCAGAATTGCACATAGACAGCAGCAGCATAGCTTTGCATGTTCATGTCCTGTTATAAGGACCACACCTATGTAGGGAATTGAACAAATCTAACACACTCTCTCCTCCCTCCCCTCTTTTGTTCTATGTGATATTAATATGCTGCAAGCTGCTAATCTGAGAATTTGCATGTTGGAGCTCCACTCTGTTTTACCACTGATGCTTACAGAGTGGTGACAAGATTGGTTATCTCAGCAAGAGGAGGCAACTGAAGTTATTACAGGCATTGGCAGAGTGACTGTGAGAAAGCAGTGAAAATTTATATTGACATCAGTACAGTAGCAGAAGACCGTAGGAGCAGAGAGAAGCACTCTGTACCTGTGAAACAAACATTTTTAGATCACCAAAAGGAATTTTTTTTTTTTTTTTTTTTTTTAGCCTAGCGATCCATTGTGTAGTGAAATACTTAGATGTGATGTAGGGCATCTCCTGCATCATAACATACGTTCTCTGTGTGTATGGGCTTTGTTTTGTAATCTGAGGTGATAAATACACAAAAGGCCTACAAGGGAAACTAAGCTCATCCCATGATGTCTTTATGTGACGATTATTTGTGTGCCTCAATGTGTAAAGGGATTGTTTGCTTTTTATACAACAAGTTTTCCTTTGTGTTTGTGTAACATCGTCGGTGGGCGGGATCGAATTTGGGACCTCTGGAGCTTAGCCTCTGCCGCATGAGCTAAAAGCCAACTGGCTGTTGGCTAAGGCTGTAGAGCAGACTCATTTTATCTCTCTAAGTGGTCTCGGTGCCACTAGATGGTACCGACACCACACCCAGGAGGTGTGCAGGTTACATTTGCATGTGAGCTCTTTTTGCTGTTTTAATGTTGCTGATCTTTGGTCAGTCTGCACAACTGCAACTGCGCAAAAACTGGATTGTGGTTCTGACAGGCATGAAATGCAGCCCTAATATTGAGGAAAATCACTGACACTCGAAAGAGTGACCTTGACTATGGCCTCTTCCTGATATTAGCTCTGCATTTTCTCCTGATATCCGGGCTCGTCATGATGCCTTTGTGTGGCTTTGTTTCTCAAACCAGAGCACTTTCATGGGGCCCTTTTCTGGTTTAGTAAGCAATTGGAAATGCAATGGGAATAGACTGATTTCCAAACTCATGCTCTCCTACTGAAGAAATCTTTGTCACAAGGATGGATTGTTTTCAAGTACTCTTCTGTTGCTTTTGTTTATGAACAATGCAAATGTTGAGGTTCCATTCCAAATGGGATTTAGGTGCTCATGAAACTGTCAGACTGAGCTTCCTAGAACCCTGGCCCTGTTTGCTCATTAAGTGTCCCATGTTAGTATTTGAAAAACTATTCTTCCTCTGATAACAGAAGCTTGTAGCTTGCTGCCCTGATCCAGAACACCAAGAAAAGCACTCCTCAATATTTTTTGCAGTTCTTAGGCCATTGTTCCTTATGGCTGGAAGAGGTAGCAGTAACTGTGGAGATGGCCATTCCTTCTGCCAGCCCCTTCCTAGTTTACAAAAATGTGCTGTTTTTAACTCTCAAAAGCCGACTCATGAAACTGAGACTGTAAACAAATGTTATGCTGAGCAAATGAATTCCAGATCGATGTAAAGCTGTTGCATGGTTGTAACTGTGGGACTCTGTTCTATGCAGCCTTCTGCATTTGGGCAGGTTGACTGGTATGGCAGCAGGCTCCTTTTTCTGACAATAATAACTTCGCACTTCCCCTGTGGATTTTGCAGCAATCAAGTATCTGGGTTTTCCCCAAGTGAACATTAGCTATTTCCCCTCACCCCCCTTCCACCTCATATGGAACAGCATCCCTCTCACATGGATGGTAGAGCTGTATAAACTGTGAACCTTGGTCCTGTCTCCAACACTTTCCCCTCCCCTCCCCTCCACAGTTCCACTCCCCACCCCCATAGCTAATCTCCACAGGATCTTCAAATCCTATCTCCCATACATCAGAACCCTACCAGCTGTGATCAAAGCAGTGGAGTCACGATTTGTCCCTTTATTAGTTAAACCTCGCGTCATCCCAGTGAGGTGGTGTTGGCTCCATTTTACATCAGGGCAAACTGAGGCAAACGCTGACATATCCAGGAATAGAACTTGAGCCCTACCTCCCACTTCCATCCTCTAATAGCTGGAGAACACTTCCTCCCATGGAAGAAAAGAGAGCTCAGAATCCACAGCCACAAACCTATTCCTCCCCCACCTCCAGCATTCCACAATGTAACTTCTTCCTTGTGGAGCAAATTCATCTTGTGGCTTGGGAGTCGGGTTATCTGGGTACTAATGCCAGTTTGGTAGGTTATTCGTTGCGACTCTGGCCAGGTCATATACTGCCTCAGTTTCTTCACTTCCAAAATGATGCGGAGGCTTATCTGCCTTTATAAAGTGCTGTGAGATGCTTGATTTGGAAAGCCCTATGCAACTGTAAAGCAATATTAGTGGTGATTAAGGAAGGAGGATGAAATTTTTGAATGGAAAATATCAGCCAGGACTAGAAATGTCACTAAAAACAGACTCATATTATGTGGCTTCGGCAAAGTCTAGGCTTGCTTAGCCTAGTGCCTTATTTATTTATTTATTTATTTATTTAATTAATTAATTAATTTAAAAAAAGACCATTTCCCAGTACCTAGCAAGGATTATGGCCCCAGAGCAGAAGTAGTTTGGAATCCTGCAGAGGCGAATCATGTCATCAGAGCTTGAGATTGCTGGCAATGAAAAGAGGGGAAACAGCTGGAGAAAGCTGAGAGAGGCTTTTGGGGATAGGCTTCCTATAGATTAGTCTCCTAATTGCTACAGCTGAGCATACAAGAAGAAAGGCAGAGCCAGGAGGGTGGTATATTTATTAAAAATATGTCCTTTTTGTTAGCTGGTTGTTAGGAACCTAGCTATTATGCAGTTGTGGTTTTTGCTACTTGGGTTTTTTTAATCATGCTCGTATAGTTAACAGAATTGAAAAACTTTATTCTTAATAGCAACCTCTCAGCATAGTGGTTCGTTTTTGTACATTTACAGGCTGTTCATGTTGCCAGTAAAGAGGAAAAATGATCAAAACAAAACCCAGGCTATAAGGGAAGGTTCTTAAAGCTTAATCAATTTTCACTTTTTTTGGTCTGATACGTCTGTAACTTTCTGTGGAATGGGCCAAAATTTGTAATTTCTGGAAACTATCCTGTTTGTTGAGGCTTAGCGTTAACCACTTCTGGTGCAAATAACGCCAAAAGGGACACTTAGGCAATAATTAGACATTAATAAAGGAAGAGGACTCTGAGCTTGGTTGTTATGGGGGCTAACGGAAGAAAGTAATAAATATAATCTTCCAAGTTGTAGTAGCAATAACTTAGACTAATGGCAATGTTGTCCGCTCTACAAGCTTTCTACAATCCTTTCTGAGGATTATTACTCTCTTGATTTTGGAGATCCTAAGGATTTGTACACTGGGAGGTTGTGATCCTTTTTCTAAAGGCACTATCATCTGAATATTTGAAATGTTGGCTAATGGTATACATAGATACATTCCAAACTGAGCCCTCACGCATCTTCCATACACCCACCCCCAAAATCAGGGAAAACAAGGACTTGAATCTCCCACAACCCAGCTAAATGTCCTAATCTCTGGGCTATTGGCTATTTTGGGGTGGAGCTCTTCCTCTTCCTATCCCCAGCCCAAGAAACCTTCATGAAACAATTTTTGGAGCCTAAATATAGGCACTTTTTTTTTTTTTTTTTAAATAAGATCTTGGCCAAAGTGCACTTAGTACATTAAGTAGCTCACGAAACATTACGTGACAATGGGACAACCTTCAAAGCCTCCAAATCTGATTGCTAAAAACTTTCATCTGACTATGGCAACTCCAGGTCTAGATTTTATCAGGAGCTTCCCTCATTGGGGTATTTCTAAACTGCAAATGCAACAGTTTTCCATGTTCTAATTCTATAAGATTTGGATAAAGTTGTCGTCATAGGAAAATTTAATGTTGAAAAGAAAACACTCACTGGGTATCCACTACATTCCTGGGTGTGGGGGGGACATTATAGGATACAAAAATAGCACTTCATCTACCTCAGTCCCTTATGTGTCTCATTTTGATGCATCTCTTTGAAACATTAGATGCAGTCATGAGGCATTGTTGTGAGTTGTATGTACCCCATGCTGGCCCAGTGCTCAAAGGGTGAATACAGGCTGGGAGGATAAAAGGGCTGGGAAGCAGATGGGTGGGGTAGCTACAAGAGGGGTGAGCAGGCTGGAGAAAGGAGCTCCTGACAGCAAGCTACTAAGGAGCTGTCCAGAGACGACAGCCCAGGAGGGGATGAACTGACTGATATGCTGGAGCCTTGCACAGTTCTTTCCCAGAACAGGCAAAGGCGTCAAGAGCTGGAAAAGCCATCTTTCTCCACCAGTTCTTCCATAATACAAGTATGTGTTGTGTGGTTTTTAACACGGCTCTACCTGTAATTCTCCTCCAAACCCCTGGCCTCATCTTTTGATTGCTGGTGCCATCTAAAATACTTCCAGTTCTCCCAGCATGTCCTAGGCCTCTAACTTGGATGAGATCACCGCTATGAATGGAGAACCATTTTGGGTAACAATATAGGAGTGATTTATAAAAAGGCAAGTGCAAAGACACTTCCTTCACCCTCCATTTTAAAAAGCAATTAATACAGTTTGAGCAGATGCCCATTGTCTTGAACGGCATGGAACTGTGCTGCCATTTCACTTTGGCATATATGGTAGGCAAATATTTTTAAAGACTTTTGTTTTTCAAGAATTCCTTCTACTACACAGTATTATTAAGTTTGCTATTAACACACAGACTCTGAAGACTACGCAATTTCAAAAAATGAAACATGATTCCTTATCGGATTTTTTTAAATGAACTGAATTCAAGTATTAACATAGAAACAGTTAGACGCTAATCAGCTAGCTGAAGAAAGCTATATTACACAGCTAATGAAAGCAGTAGGAAAGCACAAGGGAAATAAGAAGGATGCATTGCTACTAGCAATGTATCTGTGGGCACACCAAAGCTACCAATAGGCTGATATTTACTAAAAAGAGCACAGATGCAACCAAGTTTTTATTGTCTTTCAGGCCTCTTGAGAATTTATGATAAGAAAAAAATCTCAGCTCTGTGAAAGCTAACCACATCCAGACTAGCATAACTGTCTTCTGATGATTCCCCAGGGTAAATTTAAGAGGTATCTTTGTGACCCACCTAGTGGTGGTCCATAGAACTGCCCAAATAGGAACACTTAGTTTGTGAAGAAAAATTGACTTGTGTATTGATCATTTCTGTCTGTAAGCAAGGTAGGTTCCAGAACCTTTGAGGGCCCTGGGTGGTAATACCAGCTGATCAAGTGAAAGGCTGGCTAATTCCCTATAATAGTTATATAAGCCTGTGAGGCATCAGTGATCAGTGATGGCGCCCCCTCTGGCCAAGTGTGGTGCAGCCCCTGGGGTGCTAGTGGGGCTGTCAGTCTATTCCTGGTTCTCAGGAGTCTGAAAACCCTTTTCTCACTGCGAAGTCTATCAGGGGGTTGGTAGGGGAACCCAGGCCCATGCACTCCCCTGGGTTCCAGCTCAGGGATCTCGAGCTAGATAAATAGGATTAGGGTTCTTCAATTCTGACAGTGCCCTGAGCTTCTTCCTACTTTCTCCTGGGTCTCAGGGGACTAAGACTAAAAGGAATTTTAAATAAGTGCTTTGCATGGTGGAGGGAGAGAAAGGCCTTTCTGTTTTGATAAGTCCCTGACTTCTTGGAGGGTAATGGGTTATTGTGTAGAATCTTTGTTACCTGGTGTCTCTCCAGGATAGTACTGTAATCCATAAAAAGGTAACATAAGTGTCAAAATGCTGGTGATTAAAGAAAGTATATTGAACTAGTTGGTAGCACTGGTAGCTGCTGAGGGTTGAAATGGTAGATGTAGATTATCTGAGAAGCTTCCAGACAGGTTAGAGTGCATGCACGTGTGTTGAGAGGGCAAAAGGGAGAGAACACTTAGGTCACATCTATACTCCAAATAAAAGACACGTGGCATGGCTGCAGCTGCTCCTTTGAGGTTTCTTTCTCTTCGCCCTAACATCCCATCTGGTCATTCTCTGGGGGAGGAGGTCAGGATGCATGTAACAACATTTGGGGGAGTGGGATAGCTCATTGACATGACTTTCCCACCCCTCAGCAACTCTACATCTGATCAGGGAGCAGGTTTAGATTACCTTACTCCCTCATCCTCCGTTCACTAGGCTGACCATCTTCTGGATTGGTTGGCTTTGTACGCAGGCAGCCTACACAACACTTGGGAGCCTTGCACATCCCATACTAATACATTATCTGGCCTGTTGATAGGACCTGAAGTGTGTAAATATTCCTGCCCACTATCCTCTGACACACACAACCCCTGCTTATTTTGATTACTGTTAGACAATGGCTTCTCGAGCAGGAATGATGCCATAACATGTTTGAGGATAGTTGGTAACCCGGCAATAATTGTCTCAATAATGGGCTTTGGCCCTTCAGACCATGAGTGGCATGGATACGTCCCAGGTGGCCGACAGACCTTTCCTACTGGCCTAAAAAAATGTCCTCATTGAAACTGGATGAAACTCAAGCAAAGTCATTGCCCTCTCCTAAGTAGCCCTGTGCATCTTGATTGTCTTTGCCTCTTTCTTGAGCCCATGGGATAGTCCATGTAAACCCTTATGCATTGGTGGCTGAGCAGCCTCCAGTACCCCTCAATGCTGTTGGTTGCAGATAATTCCAGAGGTGATAATGCTTACCAGTGCTATTCCCCCCCACTCTTGTTCCTATGCATTTTCTCACAACAGCTTCCTGTGCCCCTTCCTTCCACTCTTGGCTTCACACTCTTTTTAATACTACCTTGAGACTTGGAATAGCTTCCCTTTCTCTTCACAACAAGCACCCAAAAATGTCCTCATATTGCTTCAAATATAGGCAGTTGGGTACAGGGCGATTTTTTTGTTTTTTGTCAGTTCATTGGCACCTCTGAAAACCAGGGGGGGGATTTGGGTTGAACCAAAACTTTTTTTGATTTGCCTACAACTGTGAAAGTAAAAAATCAAAAAATCAGTTTTGATTTCAAGCATTTTTTTTTAATTTATTATTATTTTAAAATTAAATTTAAGAAAATTTTGAATTGGTTGTTTTGAACTGGAAAAATCAATGTCAAAACAAAATTTTTTGATTTTTGGGTTTTTTGTTTTTTTTCTTTTCAACCAAAACTATTTGGCAAAACCAACACAAAGTCATGAAACGTTTTGGTGTTGCTGAATTTGCATTTTTTGCAAGAGGGAATGGGGGAGAAGCTTCATAGAAAATGTTTTGCCCCTTTCACCTCTGCAGTGATGGGCTCAGTATAAGAACCTGAATGGACTAAAATCCTTTTCTAAGACTACCTTCACTGATCTCATCACTTGTATATCTCACCACAGATTTTGACATTCATAGATTCCAAGGCCAGAAGGGACCATTGTGATCATCTAATCTGACCTCTTGTATAACCCTGGCTATAGAACTTCCCCCAAACTAATTCCTAGATCATATCTTTTAGAAGAAAAAAATCTAATCTTGATTTAGAAATAGTCAGTGATGGAGAATCTGCCATGGCCCCTGGTAAACTGTACCAATTGTAAATTACTTTGTGTTAAAAATGTACACCTTATTTTCAGTCTGAATTTATCTAGCTTCAGCCGTTGGATGGTGTCACACCTTGCTCTGCTAGACTGTAGAGCCCATTATTGAATATTTGTTCTCCAGGTAGGTGCTTAGACTGCAATCTAGTCATCCCCTTAGCTTTAAACTGCATAGATTGATAGAGCTAAATCACTACAAAGGCATGTTTTTTAATCCTTGAATCATTTTCATGGCTCTTCTCTAAACCCTCTCCAATTTATCAACATCCTTCTTGAATTGTGGGCACCAGAATTGGACACCGTATTCCAGCAGCAGTCACCCCAGTGCCAAATACAGAGGTAAAATAACCTCTCCATCCCAGGATTGCATTAGCCCTTTTGGGCACGGTGTCACACTATTCAGATGATTATCCACAATCCCCAAATCTTTTTCAGAGTCACTGCTTCCCAAGATGGTCTCCTATCCGGTAAGTATGGCCTACATTCTTTGTTCCTAGGTGTGTACATTTATGTTTAGCTGTATTAAAACATACATTGTTTGCTTGCACCCAGTTTATCAAGTGATCTAGATTGGTCTGTATCAGTGACCTGTCTTCTTCGTTATTTACCACTTCCACAATTTTTGTGTCATCTGCATACTTTGATTTACGTTTTTTCCAGATCATTAATAAAAATGTTAAATAGCATAGTGCCAAGAACTGATTCACTAGACCCAGGGGTAGGCAACCTATGGCACGTGTGCCAAAGGCGGCATGCGAGCTGATTTTCAGTGGCACTCACACTGCCCGGGTCCTGGCCAACGGTCCGGGGGGCTCTGCATTTTAATTTAATTTTAAATGAAGCTTCTTAAACATTTTAAAAACCTTATTGACTTTACATACAACAATAGTTCAGTTATATATTATAGACTTATAGAAAGAGACCTTCTAAAAACATTAAAATGTATTACTGGCACGCGAAACCTTAAATTAGAGTGAATAAATGAAGACTCGGCACACCACTTCTGAAAGATTGCCGACCCCTGCACTAGACTCACACCCGTGATATGCATCATATCTCTGAGTTACCTCTCCAGGGTAAGCATCTTACATTCTTATATGTCCTGTAAGGCAATGTGTATATTTTTATGACAATAGGGAAAGAAAATTGCTATATTGAGTTTTCAGAGAGGGAATATCTTTTCATTTTTGTGTGAATTCTTTTCCATTTTCATCCATCATAGTATTTGTTGTTTGTGCTGTAGGCAGAAACTGCCACTGCTTCATATGGTGCTCATTTGTTCATGAACACTTACCTGGCAAGGCTTTCTTATTTGTGAATCAGGTAACTTCAGCAGCCAAATTGCTCTAATGATTTTAATTTCTGCTAGAGAAACTGCAAAATAACTTGTTTTACTGCAGCAAGTTTCTTGCATGCTTTGAATTTGCAAAGCTTTTGTGGCAGTTTCTCACTGTTCATTATTGCTTTCTCCTTCACTTTGACATGATACATGTTAGGCTTTGTGCAAAGGCCTCAATACCCAACTCAATGCCAAACTTCAAGCTATCCATCAAGTATCTTGTGATCCTGACAGTGTTTAATGACTTCTTTTCAAACTGCATGCAGGATGAATTAGCACCACATGAACAAATAATACACAACATTGATCTCTTAAAGATGACACGATATATATTTATTGCCCTCAACAATGTCAGTAAAATAGATGTAAGCTGATTACAACTGAGAGACCTGGCCAGTAAGCTGTTTTGTTTTTGTTTGTTTGTTCTTACAGCAAGCTTGCCTCGAGAGATGCAATTTTTCATAGAATCATTGAAGATTAGGGTTGGAAGAGACCTCAGGAGGTCATCTAGTCCAACCCCCTGCTCAAAGCAGGACCAACCCCAACTAAATCATCCCAGCCAGGGCTATGTCAAGCCGGGCCTTAAAAACCTCTAAGGATGGAAATTCCACTACCTCCCTAGGTAACCCATTGCAGTGCTTCACCACCCTCCTAGTGAAATAGTTTTTTCCTAATATCCAACCTAGACCTCCCCCACTGCAACTTGAGACCATTGCTCCTTGTTCTGTCATCTGCCACCACTGAGACCAGCCTAGTTCCATCCTCTTTGGAACCCTCCTTCAGGTAGTTGAAGGCTGCTATCAAATCCCCCCCTCACGCTTCTCTTCTGCAGACTAAATAAGCTCTGTTCCCTCAGACTCTCCTCGTAAGTCATGTGCCCCAGACCCCTAATAATTTTTGTTGCCCTCCACTGGACTCTCTCCAATTTGTCCACATCCTTTCTGTAGTGGGGCCCCCCAAAACTGGATGCAATACTCCAGATGTGGCCTCACCAGTGCCGAATAGTGGGGAATAATCACTTCCCTCGATCTGCTGGCAATGCTCCTACTAATGCAGCCCAATATGCCGTTAGCCTTCTTGGCAACAAGGGCACACTGTTGACTCATATCCAGCTTCTCATCCACTGTAACCCCTAGGTCCTTTTCTGCAGAACTGCTGCCTAGCCAGTCAGTCCCCAGCTGGTAGCAGTGCATGGGATTCTTTCATCCTAAGTGCAGGACTCTGCACTCGTCCTTGTTGAACCTCATCAGATTTCTTTTGGCCCAATCCTGTAATTTGTCTAGGTCAGTCTGGATCCTATCCCTACCCCCAGCATATCTACCTCTCCCCCCAGCTTAGTGTCATCCGTGAACTTGCTGAGGGTGCAATCCATCCCATCATCCAGATCATTAACGATAATGTTGAACAAAACCATCCCCAGGACCGACCCCTGGGGCACTCTCCTTGATACTGGCTGCCAACTAGACATTGAGCTGTTGATCACTACCCATTAAGCCTGACGGGAGACCGTATCAAAAGCTTTGCTAAAGTCAAGGTATATCACGTCCACCGCTTTCCCCATATCCACAGAGCCAGTTATCTCATCACAGAAGGCAATCAGGTTGGTCAGGCATGACTTGCCCTTGGTGAATCCACGTTGACTGTTCCTGATCACCTTCCTCTCCTCCAAGTGTTTCAAAATGGACTCCTTGAGGAACTGCCCCATGATTTTTCCAGGGACTGAGGTGAGGCTGATCGGTCTGTAGTTCCCTGGATTCTCCTTCTTCCCTTTTCTAAAGGTGGGCACTACATTTGCCTTTTTCCAATCATCCGGGACCTCCCGCAATTGCCACGAGCTTTCAAAGATAATGGCCAATGGTTCTGCAATCACATCAGCCAACTCCCTCAGCACCCTTGGATACATTGCATCCAGCCCCATGGACTTGTGCATGTCCAGCTTTTCTAAATAGTCCTTAGCCTGCTCTTTCACCACTGAGGGCTGCTCACCTCCTCCCCATACTGTGCTGCCCAGTGCAGCAGTCTTGGAACTGACCTTGTCTGTGAAGACCGAGGCAAAAAAAGCATTGAGTATTTCAGCTTTTCCCACATCGTCTGTCACTAGGTTACCTCCCCCATTCAGTAAGGGTCCCACACTTTCCCTGACCACTTTCTTGTTGCTAACATACCTGTAGAAAGCCTTCTTGTTACCCTTCACATCGTTGCTAGCTGCAATTCCAATTGTGCTTTGGCCTTCCTGATTACACCCCTGCATGCTCAAGCAATATTTTTATACTCCTCCCTAGTCATTTGTCTGAGTTTCCACTTCTTGTAAGCTTCCTTTTTGTGTTTAAGCTCACCGAAGATTTCTCTGTTAAGCCAAGCTGGTCACCTGCCATATTTGCTATTCTTTCTGCACATCGGGATGGTTTGTTCCTGCGCCCTCAATAAGGCTTCTTTAAAATACAGCCAGCTCTCCTGGACTCCTTTCCCCTTCATATTAGCCTCCCAGGGGATCCTGCCATCAGTTCCCTGAGGGAGTCAAAGTCTGCTTTTTTGAAGTCCAGGGTCCGTATTCTGCTGCTCTTCTTTCTTCCTTTTGTCAGGATCCTGAACTCGACCATCTCATGGTCACTGCTGCCCAGGTTGCTACCCACTTCTACTTCCCTGTTTGTGAGCAGCAGGTCAAGAGGAACATGGCCCCTGGTTGGTTCCTCCAGCACTTGCACCAGGAAGTTGTCCCCAACACTCTCCAAAAACTTCCTGGATTGTCTGTGCACTGCTGTATTGCTCTCCCAGCAGATGTCAGGGTGATTGAAGTCCCCCATGAGAACCAGGGCCTGTGATCTGGAAACTTCTGTTAGTTGTCTGAAGAAAGCCTCGTCTACCTCATCCTCCTGGTCTGGTGGTCTATAGCAGACATCCACCATGGCATCACTCTTTGTTGCTCTCACCTCTAAACTTAACCCAAAGACTCTCAACAGGTTTTTCTCCAGTTTCATACTGGAGCTCTGAGCAATAATACTGCTCTCTTACATACAGTGCAACTCCTCCACCTGTCCTTCCTGAATGGTTTATACCCATCCACGACAGTGCTCCAGTCATGTGAGTTATCCGACCAAGTCTCTGTTTTTCCAATCACATCATAGTTTCTTGACTGTGCCAGGACTTCCAATTCTTTCTGCTTGTTTCCCAGGCTTCATATACAGGCACAATTGCCCTTCTTTCTCAGTATGAATGAGGAGGCCTCCTCTGTTGCACCCTCCTCCTTGTGTTTCCTCATGGTATCCCACTTCCCCACTTACCTCAGGGTTTAGGTCACCATCCCCCAGTGAACCTAGTTTAAAGCCCTCCTCACTAGGTTAGCAAGCCTGCCTGCAAAGATGCTCTTCCCCTCTTTTCGTTAGGTGGATCCCATCTCTTCCTAGCAATCCTTCTTCCTGGAACAACATTCCATGGTCAAAGAATCCAAAGCCCTCTCTCCGACACCACCTGCGTAACCATGCATTTACCTCCACAGTTCGATGGTCCCTACCTGGCCCTTTTCCTTCAACAAGGAGGATGGATGATAACACGACTTGCACCTCAAACTGCTTTATCCTTCTTCCCAGAGCCACATAGTCTGCAGTGACCTGCTCAAGGTCATTCTTGGCAATATGATTGGTGCCCATGTGGAGAAGTAGGAAGGGGTAGAGGTCCGAGGGCTTGATCAGTCTCGGCAGACAGTCCGTCACATTCTGAATTCTAGCTCCAGTCAAGCAGCACACGTCTTGAGTTTCCCAGTCTGGACAGCAGATGGATAACTCTGTCCCCCTTAGGAGGGAGTCCCTGACCACCACCACCCATCTCCTCCTCTTGGGAGTGGTGGTCATGGAACCCCCATCCCTAGGACAATGCATCCCATGCCTTCCGGTCAATGGGGTCTCCTTCTGATCCCTTCCCTCCGATAACTCTTCCAAACCATTCTCTGCCGTAGTACCTGTGCAGAGAGCCTGAAAATGGTTTCTTACATCTCTCTGCATTGGGGATACATGGGTTCTCCTCTTTCTTCTTCTGGAGGTCACATGCTGCCAATTTTCTTCCCCGTTCTACACTGCCCTCTCTGATTCTTCAGCATGTTGTGCCTGCAGTACCAAACGCTGACTTCTATCCAGAAAGTCTTCATTTTCTCTGATGCAATGCAGGGATTTCTTCCTTTTTTAATTTTATTGTGCAGTGTACAGTATTTCTAACATATGAGTGTGGTAGAGGTATGGGATGAAATACAAAAAGCAGTGTGTGGAACTATGGTGAAACACTTAATACTGTCCATTAGATAGTAATGCAATATGCAGTGACAATCAGCTGATTTTGCAAAGGTTAATGTCACGTTAGTCTCCTATAATCTCTTGGCTTCAGGAATAGAAATACATACAGGATACATTGTTTAGTTCATCAGTTAGCACTCAACAATCTAGTTTTAATCTGTGTTAAATATTTTCTGGATCATCTGAATATAGTAATAGTGGACAGAACAGGAGTAATCAGGATAACACTTCTATTAGCGTAGTGATGCTAATTTCTAATAGATTTAGCCAGCCCTGTGTCTGGACTGTTGGGAATTTGGTTAGAGAACAAAGGTACAGTTACATAGAGGCACCTTTTACACAAAGGATCTTGAGAGAGAGGAATTTAATCCACGCTGCTGTTTATATGGGCCAATATAAAACTTCAGTGATATTTTAGAGGACAAATAATGGTGTAGGAAGATCTTTAGGTCATTGATAGCTTTTTGGACAAGTGTGGTTAAAATGGTGAGAATGGTTGATATGATTTTAAAGAGAAAAGGAAAAGTTCCTTTACGGTATGGAATTGATACACATGGATGTTGCTGAAATCTTGCCCAAACTATCTATCTATTTGTGGAAGTGTCCACAGCATATGAGATGTTTCTTAGACATTCAAGAAGGGGGGTGGTCCCTTGCCCAAGGTGCTCAGAGTAACACTGCTTCGCAGTATTGTTCAGCATGTTAGTGGATTAATTATGTGGAAAAAACAAACTCCTTTTTCTCCTAGTATAAATCTTGTATCATAGGTGGAGAAAGGGACTCCACATCTGGAAACTCTAAGGAGCCCCAAGGCCTCACTCCATTCCCATCATAGTGTGGTGTGTCAGCACAAAATGATGATGTAGCATGTTCAGAAGAGAGAAAAAGCAGGTGGTGCAGGATACTGGTGGAGAGATGGTTGTGCTGCTAAGCAACCAATTATGCTGGCATGATTTATTCTCACGACAAGATTCCACACAAAGCAATTAAGAAGTGTCAGTGATGTGCACTGTATACCTGAGAGGGATATAATTATTGACTCATTTTGTAGCTGGCAGGATAAAGTGTACTTCGGGGGTAAAAAGAAACACCAAAAAGTGCTGCAGACAATTCTTGGGTAACTAATGAAACGTGTCTAAGGGTTATCCTTCAATATTTAAAAAAATTAAAACAAGTCCTAGAGGGGAGAGACATTTGGATAAAGAAGGAAATGTTTTCAGGCCAGTGTGCTTTAATTTCAAATCAGCTACATGAGCCTGTCTGGCTGCACAAGCTCATATTTATCAGCTAAGTGTCAAGTAGTGTTGGTGCTAACATACGTTTTCTGCTTGCAGACTTCCAAATGTTAATCCTTTCTTATGACAATTAAATATTAATACAGAGGAGGAGGAGAAGGTGAACAGTGATCAGGGAGTGGTGAAAGGGCTAAGCTTAAAACAAGAAGCCATCCAAAATGTTGCCCATTCCTGAGACTACACCTGAACCAAATACACAAGCTGAAAAAGTCTGAGGTTAGTTCCCTTCACAGGGGAGGTGGTGGGGAGACATGTATTCCATCAAAATGAACTAATATGGTGGAAGTGTAACACATGGAGAACAAACTTCTGCTGATATCTCCTGAATCATTGTGCGGGCTGAAGCATTTCTGATACTTTGGATAATCAAATGCATTTTGATCTGTCTGTCTGAGAATATTGGACAGCAGTGGCTCTCAACCTTTCCAGACTACTATACACTTTTCAGGAGTCTGGTTTGTCTTGCGCACCTCCAAGTTAAACCTCACTTAGACTGCTTGCTTACAAAATCAGACAGAAAAAGACAAAAGTGTCACAGTACACTATTACTGAAAAATTGCTTCCTTTCGCATTTTCCCCATATAATTATAAAATAAATCAATTGGAATATAAATATTGTACTTGCATTTCAGTGTATAGTATATAGCGCAGTATAAATAAGTTATTGTCTGTATGAAATTTTAGTTGCACTGACTTCGCTAGTGCTTTTTATGTAGCCTGTTGTAAAACTAGGCACATATCTAGATGACTTGATGTACCACCTGGAAGACCTCTGTGTATACCCAGGGGTACGCATACCCCTGGTTTAGAACCACTGCTGTACAGTGCACTTCAAAGGGTACTGAAAGTGTTAAGTGTTATTGTGTTGTGATTATTTTTCATCTTTTATTAACCAAACTGTCTACTCCAGTTTAACCAATGCCAACTCCATTAATGTCAAGTATCAGAGGGGTAGCCGTGTTAGTCTGGATCTGTAGAAGCAGCAAAGAATCCTGTGGCACCTTATAGACTAACTGCAAAACGTATGCTGCAAAACGTCTGTTAGTCTATAAGGTGCCACAGGATTCTTTGCAACACCATTAATGTCAGTTGAGCCTTAAAGTTTAATTCAATTTGCTAGTTTTAGAAATTTGACTTTATATGCCTATTTCTATGCTAAAATATACATTTGCGGATCAGGGAACTGCAGATAGAAATGCTGATCTGTTTGTGCAGATTGTCAGTAACATGTGCAATTACCCCGACGTGCACTTGTTGTTTGCTATCTGTGCAAATATGTTCTTGTGTTATGCAGAAACACCCAGAAATCCCAAGAACTGAGTATCTAAGTCTGGTTGTAAACTTGGTCCATAGCTAGCAATGGCAATTCTGAAGGCTGTCTGTCAAGATTCGAGTGCTTACTTATCTTACAAGTAAATTTGGTTTAGTTAATTTACTTGAATTAAATTGTTTGAACTTTATATGTAGTCTGTGTCCCATGCGATAGGCAGAAGCTGCAACTTCTCCTCCTGGCCACAGTGGGATACTGTGAGGAAAGATTTCAGGAAACCAGCTCTCTTATAGTCCTTTCTTTGCTTCCTTTGTAGATGTCTCATGTCTGACCATTGTAGAGTTGGACACTGGGGGGATGGGAGGGAGTAGTTGGTGGCTGCGGTGTGCTGGTGGCTGGGTGTTTGGGAAAGTTTGGCTGTTAAACCAAGTGCCGTATGAGTAGCGCTGAATGTGTCAGTGCTTGCCATCTTCACAATACTCTCATGGAATCACTGAGAGACATTAGATATAACTTATAATAAGTCAAGTTTAAGGCAAAACTCTGACATCAGTGGGCATTCTATAAACATAGGGAGAACAGACTTTCAGGGTCAAGATTTGATGGCAAAGGTTGTTCTCACAGACCTGCTCAGCAAGATAAAAACGAGTACCGTGCAGCCAAAATCTGCTCTTGGAAGTGTGTGGCTTCCACTGAAATCAGAAGGCTGGAATTTAGACCTTATTTTCTGTATGCTTTGGGGTTTTATTCTTGGTTTTTAAATAGCTTAGTTTTTAATTACTCAAGCCAACTTGCACTCTTGCTTATTTGAGGGCAACATTCATTGAGTTTGATTTTGATTGGAGTTAATTGTGTGTCTGAAGGGAGAATTTGGACCATTGGATGTTTGGTGAATACATTTGAGGTTAAATTCTGGTCTCTTAAAATGCAATCCTATTATAGTCACTGGAGTTCCAAAAGTGCAAAGGAGAACAGAACTTGGCCTTCATTTTAGAAGTTATAATGCTGGTTGACCCCCTTTGGGTTCTGAAATTATTACAGAAATATTTACTTTGTATGAGCTGTTGCTAAAGTTAAACAATCTCCATCTGTCACTGAAGATGCAACGCTTTAAAATTTGTAATGAATTTAGGTCCCTTTTTACATGGTTTTGTGGCCATGCCACCTGAAACGTTTCAAGTTCTGAGCAGAGTCCTGCAGCGGGACTAGGATCCCACAGGTCCTGCAGGACCTGCTGCCGCAATAGCGGGAGTGGGTAAAGTGTACTTCGTTGCAGGTGGAATTGGGCGGGCAAAAAACCAGGCTGTGGTAATTTGCAGGAAAACACTTGAAAGAGATTTGATGCTTATTATAACCGGAATTAAAGTATTTTTACATGGCTTAAGCAAGATTTGTTTCATTCTTTTAGTGGTAAAAATGGTCTGAATTTGGCTTTGCATAAGCCATGTAAAAAACTTACATAAACGGACCCTTTTAATAGCACGGGGGAATCTCTCTCTTGTGGGATCTAAGGTTTTTGGGGGTGGGAGTGGGATATAAATGCAAGAAACCATGCAGGAGCCGGTGGAAGTGTATATTGCAGGGCTGGACAGGAGTGGGATAAAAGAGCCAAATATGTATAGTTTAAGTAAATGACAACTAGGAGTCACAGATGCACGGGATTGGTGCTATGCCCCCAGCTTTGGAACTCTCTCTAGGAGGAACCCCTTCAGTGTTTCAGACCCCCACTCTTCCTTCAGGGTAGTCCTCACAGCTTCCTAAGACTGAACTTCTGGAGCTCCAACATTCCTGCTTCACACCAGAAGCTCTGTTCAGCAAGTCCAACTGAGAGAGACTTCTGGTAGAGGCCTGTAGGCACTTCATGGATTACCAAGCATTTGCAGTGACTCTCAAACAGCGTTGTCAAAACAGTCCGATTTATCAGTCAGCTGGAACACAGCCTAGGAAGTCCTTAAATTAGAATAGAAAAATGAACGTTAAAGCATAATCCAAATCCATTTTGGTTAGCAGAGAGCCTTGCTCAACTGTAGCGAAGCCCATGTTCAGGTTCTGTCTGACCTCTTAGGTCAGTTCCCAGGTGAGGGCCCCCGACTCCCTTGTAGCAGTTAACTTAGTCTCCTCCTCTCCCCCCCAGTCTTTTGTTCTCAAGCTGGGATTTTTTTGCTCAGCTTCCCTGCTGAGAGGTGGGGAAATCCATCTCTCCCTGCTAGGAGGTCAGCCTCAACCAGTCTTTTTTTCAATGACCCATTCAAGCTCAGACAGCTAGATGACATTCATACTTATTCTCTTATCCTGCCCGGAGAGCAAACCCCCACTGGGTTGCCATGCAAAATATAGGGGTAACTAAGGCACACTCGGGGGGCATAAAATATTATGGGCAATTCCCACTTCCTCACTCTAGGGAATTTACAACTTCCAAATATCTGTGAACAGTCAGGAGGAAGAATTATTATTTGGCTATTTATAAAAGGTGATACAAGTATGGGATTCAAAAAAAGGAAAACTGAGGTTGGATATCAAGAAAATATTCCTGATGGGTGAGATCTATTAGGCCATGTCTACTCTAGAAAAGTTTTGCCTGTGAAATTTCTACTGGTTCCCCGAACAAAATAAACTCTACTGGCAAAAGCACACTTATGCAGGTGTCACCATGTCTACACTAGGGCTACAGTACAGAAATACTGGTTTGTTTAACAAAAACTCTACTACACAGGCAAAATTTCCTAGTGGAAGCCTGAGGAATAATTTCCTATGAGCAGTTGAAGTCTCACTGCTTGACACATTTTAAACAAGATTGGACAAAACACCTAATAAATGGACCAATCCTGTGCTGGCAAGGAGATGGATTAAAAGTGGCGATGGTCAAAAAAAATTTCATCAAAACTATTTTTGGACAGAAATTGGTTTGCTAAAAATCAAACTTTTTGTAAAAAGTTTCCTACAAACAATTTAATTTTTTTTTTGT
Source organism: Platysternon megacephalum (assembly GCA_003942145.1). Taxonomy (NCBI): domain Eukaryota; kingdom Metazoa; phylum Chordata; order Testudines; family Platysternidae; genus Platysternon; species Platysternon megacephalum. Next base: position 292,236 of record QXTE01000362.1, on the reverse strand, counting down.
TTTTGTTCAATAGTTTTTCAATTTTTGGACAACTGTTTTCACTTTGTCAAAAAAAAATAAAGCCCTTTGGAAAGGAGAAAACATTTTCCAACTAGATCTACTAACAAGTCTCTAGATTCCATCTCTAAACTATGATTTTGTGACTTTGATGCAATCGTATTCATTTGTTTACACGTGATTTACTTTTTATTACAATTTACCTTGAAAAGATTTGGAAATGCAAGAAACTTATTTCTCAGTCCTGGTGTATGTATATCAACCTTATTGAAAGCCCAGTAGAATTCAACAATTGAAAAGAATGCTTCTGTTAAATTTCATAGAACCCTATTACATCTGTTGAAGACTGCAGGACTTTTCCATAGAGCAAGAAGGCATAAGGTGAACTTCTGTATATTCTCCTGCCAAAGTATTCTGTCAGCCTTGATCTTGATTGTCTCTTACAGATTATTACTCAGGCTGTCTGTGTAACATTTGGTGTCTGTTTTATGAAAATTGAAAACTGGTGGTAGTATGAGGCACATTAACCACTGCTTTTAAATTAACCCTATACTTCAACGCTCTGAAACTAACCTTAAATGATGGACCAAGAAGAATGATATATTGATGGAGTTTTCAAGTCCCCCAAATCACTTCTAGTTTGTGCTAGTAACAAAAATAAATAAACAAACCACCACCCCAGTAGCAGTTAATTATGCAATAATGTTTGGTTAATAGACATCTGTTCTGAAGTGATGTAGTGTGTACGCACTTGTTGTTAAGCTTGGTTATGAGCAAACGTTGCCTCAAATGAGTAACTTAAACACTTTAAAAAAAGCAAATTGGGGGGGAGGGATAGCTCAGTGGTTTGAGCATTGGCCTGCTAAACCCAGGATTGTGAGTTCAATCCTTGAGGGGACCATTTAGGGATCTGGGGTAAAAATCTGTCTGGGGATTGGTCCTGCTTTGAGTAGGGAGTTGGACTAGATGACCTCCTGAGCTCCCTTCCAACCCTGATATTCTATGATTCTCCTGGGTGAGAAATGCTGTATACCAGTGGTTTTCAAACTGTGGGTCAGGACCCCAAAGTGGGTTACAACCCTGTTTTAATGGAGCCAGCCAGAGCTGGCTAAGCCCAAGCCTCACTGTCTGGGGACAAAGCCTGAGGGCTTCAGCTCCCCCCCGGGGGGCAGTGGGGCTTTGGCTTTGACCCCTCCCCTCAGGGTGGAAGGCCTTGGGCTGCTCAGGCTTCAGTCCCCGTCCCCCTCCTGGGGTCATGTAGCAATTTTTGTTGTCAGAAGGGAGTCACAGTGCAATTAAGTTTGAGAACCCCTGCTGTATATAATTATGATAATAAAAAAAAACTAAAATCCCCAAACAACCTGTTTTGTACTTGAGTCCCTTCTTAAAAGCAGTTTATTTGCTTATCTGAGGCTAAATTTTACTATTACTACTTCCTGTTAAAATAAATAAATCAATCAATCTGAAATATCAGAGGGGTAACAATCTGAAATATGTTAAGGATAGGCTCAGAAGAGAAGCTGGGGGCTGAGGCTACATGCCAAAAAAGAATATCCAACTGTAAAATTAAATTTAGTTAAAATATTCTTGATTTTTAAGGTGCTGCAAGAGGCTTATATTTTACCTGACTTCAGTTTCTTTGCACAAAGCTGAGTGAGATTTCCTAACATAGTGTGGAACAGCTTTATTTTAAGGTGAAAGAATGTCATTAGGCATCTCTCCTGTTTAGCTGTTCTATTCAGTGGACCTAATTGTAAGCCACTGAAGTTGAGCATGAGCAAGGGGGAAACTTATCGCTTGTTATGCAACCATTTTCTTCTCCGATACTGGGACTTATTAGATGAGCCTGTTTTTTGAGATGCTAAGGGAGAGGAATAAAAAACAAAAACAGAGCTGGAAGTTGAACCTTTTGTTGAAACCTTAAAGGTCAAAACTAGTTCTATGTTGCATGAATTCATAGAGAAACTAAACCATTTAAAAAAAACCCAACCAATTATCTCCCTCGGTATCGTGGAGATAAATGAGATGCCCTCTGACTACAAGCTATCTTATCTGCTTGGAGCCACTCTTGGTTACACTTATTTAAATGTGCAGTGTGTGTAACAGGAATAGAAAGCAGAGTCTTGGCTTTTCTTACAATTCTTGCAAAGCTTTCTGGCTATTTTCAGTTCCTTGCAGCAGTTGAATGTCCTCAGGTGAAATATGTATGTTGGCAGTTTTAGGCAGAGGATTACAGAATGCAAAGTATTCAAAGGGCTCTGATGTGTCACACCTGTCTGGTGGAATAAATGAATCCTGAAAACAGACACAAAAGTTGCACAACAGGAACATTATGGAATCTTTCTCTCTCTCTCTCTCTTGCCGTGTGGGTAAGTCAGCCTAGTCATCCCTTCTTGGAGATGCAGAATGGCTGAAGTTTCCCAGAACACTTTTTAAAGTGATGCTTTACAGTAACAACATAGAACTACACTGTTATCTGGTGAGACAAACACCCATCACTCCACTACACTTAATGGGTATTTTCTGTTTTCGTGAATTTCTGGCTGTATAAATATCAATGTTTTGTTGGGACTTTTGAGACTATTCTTAAGGAGTAATTTGCACACAGTGTGAGACTAGGCTGACAAATGTCTCCTATATCTGCCCAGCACAAAAAGCAGTATAAATTAATAACTGTAATGTGAAGGTGTGGCAGGCCTGGCACCGCCCCTTTGTGGCAGGGGTGGGATGGGGTGTCAGAACCTCGTCACTCAAGTTCTCGCGCTCGCCTCTCTGTGGGCAGCCTGATGCAGCCTAATGGCCTGCTTCTCCACAATCACCCCTTGGCCGGGGTAGTGGGCCCTAACAGCTAGAGTCCCTGTAAATTGCTCCCAGCATTGGAGCAGTACAGCCCAATGGCCAGAGTCCATAAAACCCCCCCTTGCAGGCAGGGTAGTGCATCCTAGCAGCCAGAGTCCCGGTAACCTGCCCCAAGTGTCAGGGCGGTGTGGCCCAATGGCCAGGGTCCATATAAATCGCTCACCACATTGGAGCAGTGTGGCCTAATGGCCAGAGTCCGTGCAATCCCCCTCACAAGTTGGGTTGTGCGGCCTAGCGGCTGGAGTCCTTGCAGCTCACCCCAAGTATCAGGGCAGTGTGGCCCAATGGCCAGCATCCATCTAATCCCCCTTTCAGGCAGGGTAGCGTGGCCTATTGGCCTGAGTCCGTAGGATTCCCGGGGTGCGTGCGGGGGGGTAGTAGGGGGACCCGGGCCCACCCTCTCCACTGGGTCCTGACCCAGGGCCCTGGTAGTGGCAAATTCCCCTCGCCACCAGCTCAGTGGGGATCCGCCCACAACACACCGAGCGTAGGTGTGGCTCTAACGCCGTTTGCCTCTAAAGTTCCCCTGGGTCACTTCCTACCATAAATGCCGAGTTCTCCACTTCAGGGGGGGTCCTCCAGTCTGTTTCCCTCCTGCAACGTACTCCATCTGGACATCAGGGTGCATCCCAGCCTGACTGGCCTCTGGATCCTGGTGCACCGTCTGTCCCTCCTCAGGAGTTGGCAGCATACCTCCTTCCCCTCCGGCGGTCAGCCCAGACTGAGCAGCTCTGCAGGCTTTTATACCTCTTCTCCAGCTGGAGCATGCCCAGCAGAGCTTCCGGGGCATGGCTTCCTCTGCTAGGAAGGAAAGGTTAACCCCTGCGGTACCAGTGCGGGGCCGCTCAGCCCCGTCACAGAAGGATACACAAAAGTCATGATGGTATGGTCCTGGAGCTCTAAAAAAATCATAAACAAAAATCTCCCTTTTTTGTATTATCAGGAACATAGTTCTGTTCAATGGAGTTTACCCTGCAAGCTTCAAACTCTTCATTGTTCTTCCTGTCTCAGAGGAACCCTGTGAAGACAGGAGTAGGGAGGAGCTCGGCTTTTCATGTTGGTGGCCTCCCTGAAAAGGAAAAGTCTGAATTTTTGACATTTCACATATTCTACCCACTCTGATGAGCCTTTGGTCACATCCTAACTAACCTTTGTTCTGCAGAAAGGGATAGAATGATACAGCCCATTTAAAAAATGAAAAGATTGAAAAGGTCGTACCAGCAGCACTCCACTGGAGTGTCTCATGAGAGGCATCATGCATTGCAATGTGATATTCTCCTGCACTCTCACTGCAAAGGTTGTGACAGGAAATATAAAATAACGCCAAATGAAAATATCCTTGTGACTACCTTGGCCTAGTCTTATAATAGAGGACATAAAACAAAGCTCATTAGGCACCTCTCAAGCCGTACACAACAATGAAACAGAAAAGAGAAGCAGGGGGTGTATTTAACAGGAACTTCTCTCCCTTAGCAAGTAAAAGTGTGGTGGTGAAATTGTGAGGTTTGAGATCCTTTGATTTGCTACTGAAATTCTTGGCGGGTCTTAATCTTTTTACAGGTCACTAATAATCTTGTTGGCTTTCTCTGCAAATGTTGCATACTTCAAAGCAAATGTCTGAGATATGTCTTATTGTGAAACAGGAAACTGCTTGGAAAATGTCACAAGATGAAAAATTGGGAATTTATTAGATTGTGTCATCACTGCCCCTGCTGGGTAAAAAAGTCAAATGTGCTTGGATAGAGGATTATATAATGTGTCTGTCTAATGAGCACAGCATTCAGTGGATAAAAGCCACCATACCGTATACTATTACAATGAAAAGAGATTCTCCTTTAGCTCAAGTGGCAGAGACTTGCGCTTCAGGAGTAAAGGGTCCTGATTTCAATCTGCGTAGATGACAGTTAAATCCATGGAGTCAAGGCTACTGATCACAAAGTTGTGTGTGGCCAGTTCATTACGTTAATCTAAATTAGTTTATCTCTAGTATTGAGGGTTCTCAACTTTTGCTCATACCAGAATTCTACACTTATGCTCCCAAATTCTTTGCCTACATTGCCATTCAAAGGCAGTGCCAGGTTTTACGATGTTTTAAACAAGCTGCTGCAGGTATTGACTTAGTAGAATAGGAACTGCTTTTCGCGCGTGAGTAGAACATGACCGAAAAATAATCTCCTTAAGAAGATTACTATAAAGAGAAAATGGGAGCAAATTTTGTCATCTTGTCTCCTGCAGGCAACTGTTGGAAACCCCCTTAGAATCACTACCTGACCCAAACCACTAAATGTGACCCTCTGCACCTTAATCTGATTTTTGTCACTGCCATGATACTGGGACAAAAGGGGCACTGTTGGGTATTGCACATGTTTAAATGATACATTAACTCAGATTCCATTAGAAATGACCCAAGTGCAGTTTTATACTGAATTACCACTTTCTGTTTAGATGGAAAATGCATTTATAGCATCTTGTATTAAAAATACTCTTGCTCAGGACTTAAATGCCTAGCACATTAATAAGAATTTAATAAATAAGGTGATTATAATGTAGAATAAATATATTCTTCTTCATCAACCAAAGGATTGGCTTGTTTTCCTGTAATTTTAACATGCACATTGCATCATTTACTATGCATTAACTGCATTTCTTAGCCAGAAAAGTTTTTGTGAGGCCATCACTAAAAAGCGGTAAACAGTAATAAAAATGGGGAATTAGCACTCAAACTGTAGTAAAAGCATCATTAAAATGTAAATTCCAAGGTGCACTATTTTAAAATTAGGAATAAACAAAAATATTTTAACCTAACTACCATTTTTAGTTTAATTAGTGTATGTGGGGAGGGGAACCCTGCAGCATAAACCAAAGTTTTACAAACAATATCATCAGTGAGCATGATAAATGTATCATTCTTGCTTCTGGTTACACCAATTATTATTTGCTGTGGCAGTAAAAAAAATGTATTGATGCATTCAGGTACTGTATGGAGTTTCTCGCTCACTGCTAATGGGGAAGAAAATGTATTCATTTACCAATGAAAGTGTGATCCTGCTCTTGAAGAAATAAATGGCCCAACTCACGTTCATTTCAATGAAGCAAGAGCATGCACCCTCTAGATTTAACTTTGCACATTTGGTTTTACTAAGATAAGATGTTAATTAAGAAAGCAGTCACTAAAGGGCTAATTTTAATGTGGCAGATACATGTATATAAATTTAGAAATGCACCATTCCAGTTTAAATTTAGACAGATACATTAGCATGAATTTGGTGCTCCTGAAATCTGCAGCAAAAATACTATCTGGAGCCAGAAATGCTGTAAGTGCTTTACCAAACATCTTCCACGTAGTTATGCTAACACCCTTCTCTTGGCCTGGCCTGGCCTCTCAACTTAGCTATGCTGGTACATGTTTTATGTCTGTCCAGGGCAGAGGCCACTCTAGCTATAGGCAAACTAGGTAACTGCCCACGGTGGCAGATTTCTGGGAGAAGCAACTGTACACAGTGCTGCAGACTTGGTTTACAGGTGTGTAATTTGCAGAATGCTTTAACACAGGGGTAGGCAACCTATGGCACGCGTGCCGAAGGCAGCACACGAGCTGATTTTCAGTGGCACTCACACTGCCCGGGTCCTGGCCACCGGTCCGGGGGGCTCTGCATTTTAATTTAATTTTAAATGAAGCTTCTTAAACATTTTAAAAACCTTATTTACTTTACATACAACAATAGTTTAGTTATATATTATAGACTTATAGAAAGAGACCTTCTATAAACGTTAAAATGTATGACTGGCACGCGAAACCTTAAATTAGAGTGAATAAATGAAGACTCGGCACACCACTTCTGAAAGGTTGCCAACCCCTGCTTTAACATGTAGTGCTCTAACTGCTCTGTGTAAACCCTGCTAGTGTGCTCTGTTGGTGTGGTAGGTCCGGGTCACGCTGGCTGCAGGGAAGCTTTGCTTGGAGAGGCCCCTGCGGATGAGCATTGTAGGGAGGCCAGTGTGATGGAGGGAAGCAGCAGCGGGGTGGAGTCTCCCAGGGGCAGCTGGGCACCTGGTACCTGCTCTTGACAGACATGTGCATGGGAGGGGGTGAGAGTGAACCTCCATGCAGGCACCGAGCGCCCATCTGTGCACATCCCACTTGGCCTCCCGCAGGCATCTAGAGCCTACCCCACGTCTCCCAGACACCCCCCGGCTCCCTGCCTTCGCTCTCCCCAGTGTTACCGGTTTAGCTGGCTGGGCTGTCCCTCTCCTGTCAGGGGGAAAGGAGGGGTTCAGCTCTGCTTTTACGGTCCCCCTCCCCTTTCACAGTCTCTGGACCTCAGCAGCTCAGGGAAGCCCCCCCTCCCACTGAAGCCGTAGAGCAGCCTAAGCCACAACTGGACAGGAGCCCCCGCCTGTGGTGGTCTCCTCCTCGTCCTCTCCACCCCACTCCCCTGCAGGTCCCAGGAGAAGGGGATCCTCTGGCTACCCCCTCCGCCTCACAATACAGACTCTCCGGACTGGGGGCAGCCCACTGAAGTTTTGCCTGCAGCGGCAGATTGTCTTGGGCAAGCTCTGGTCGGCCCCTACTGACATAGCAATGCTGAGAAAAGCCCCTCTGTAGGCGACAGAAGAGTGCTGCTGTTGGTATAGCTCAGGGGTCGGCAACCTTTCAGAAGTGGTGTGCCGAGTCTTCATTTATTCACTCTGATTTAAGGTTTCGCGTGCCAGTCATACATTTTAACGTTTTTAGAAGGTCTCTTTCGATAAGTCTATAATATATAACTAAACTATTGTTGTATGTAAAGTAAATAAGGTTTTTAAAATGTTTAAGAAGCTTCATTTAAAATTAAATTAAAATGCAGAGCCCCCCGGACCAGTGGCCAGGACCTGGGCAGTGTGAGTGCCACTGAAAATCAGCTCGGGTGCCGCCTTCGGCACGCGTGCCATAGGTTGCCTANCGTGCCAGTAATACATTTTAACGTTTTTAGAAGGTCTCTTTCGATAAGTCTATAATATATAACTAAACTATTGTTGTATGTAAAGTAAATAAGGTTTTTAAAATGTTTAAGAAGCTTCATTTAAAATTAAATTAAAATGCAGAGCCCCCCGGACCAGTGGCCAGGACCTGGGCAGTGTGAGTGCCACTGAAAATCAGCTCGGGTGCCGCCTTCGGCACGCGTGCCATAGGTTGCCTACCCCTGGTATAGCTAATGTCCTTCGGCGAGGTGGTGTTCTTACACGGGCAGAACAAATCCTCCTGCTGCGTTCGCTCTGCCGCACTAGTGGGGCTATGGTGGCATAGCTATGCCAGCACAGGCTCTGTAATGTAGACATAGAGACCTAGAACAGGCATAAGGCTCTTGGCTATCGAGTGCCTATTGTGTTACAGTATGTGGTAGCAAAGAGATGCGGACAGATGTTCCCTTGGGACTAGGCTAAAATGACGATAACCCTAATTTCTTGTTAGGTTAAACAGGATTTAAAGGCAGATCTTCAGGAATGGAAGGCTAGTGCATTAACCACCTATCTCTTCTCCACTGTACCACTGAAAAGTGAAGTTCTTCAGCATTTTTTTTCGGATCACTGTAGACATACAGTGGCTTCCTTCGCAGTCTGTGTCCCTATTTGGTCTACAATCTTGTTAGCTAGTTCCATCTCTCACTTCTAACAGAACACTTCAGTAACAAAAAGATGTGTATTGCAATATGCAAATCACACAAAATATGTGACCAGAGAGGTATAAACTATCCAAGTAGGGGGAATCATTCTAAACTCCTTAAAGAGAGCAAATGTATACCATAGGTTCTATCTTACCTTTACCTACTGGCACTTCTCATGCTCCTTCCCCTTTAGCATTCAAGTGCTGTATGTGGACACAGTGAGAATTACCCAGGCAGGCATTTAGCTCTTCGTCTTGCTCTAACTCTTTCATGTTGTACAATATATGATAGAATTAATGGTTGGAAAATACACTGAAAGTCAATGGGATTTTGGCTCCTAAAATGACTAAATCCCTTTTGAAAAAGAGATTTGGGATCCTAAATCAGTTAGGTGATGCAATGCTAACTGCCACACTGCCTAAATACCTCTTAAAAATCCAGAGCTTAACCCCTTTCAATGAGCTAATTTGTCAACTGGCCTGTCTTTTGTCAATGCACAGATTTGTGTGCAAAAAACATGTATCTTTACTTATTAAACTGGTGATTATGTGTAAATTGGGTAATCAGGTGCCTGGCTACCTGCCTGTCCATTGACTCTCTCTTGACATGGGTCATCAGCAAGGTTTGAATGTGGGATCTGCAGCATGACAATGCACCACCACTACTCAAGCTAAAGACCTATCTCTGTCAGCTGGCAGCACTGGTGGGCTGTTATCCTCTTGCGAACCTACCCTTTGCTGGTGTGTCACACTGGCAAGTATACACTTTCCATGTGCACAAAATGGATTGCTGCAAAGTTTGTCCCTGAATCTTAAATTAGTGTACATGTATAGAAATAACTGTGCACATTTCAGTCTTTGCAGACTACATTTTCCTAACTCTTTCTAAATAAAAGAGAGCTCATGGTCATAAGTCACTTGATGAGCTACATAATTCCATCTATTTAGGGATTTAAAGACAGATCTGAAGTGTTTACATCCTCATGATTGAGGCCAAAGAATGAGTTCGCTTCCAAGGGGGAAATCTGTATTCTTTATTGGGAGTTTAATAAGATAAAGATTAGATATCTGCCTTTCAACGCTTTTATTCATGTTTGTTTACATTAGGTTCTAGGGGTTAGCACTGCTTTAGAAGCCTTCTGGAAAAGAACAAAACAAAGCTATCTATGGCTGTATTGTATCTAACAAGTGTGTTGGGAAGAAATCCACTTGGACAGCTGTTACGTCAATTAAATTTGTCTGGAAATGGTGAAGATGAAGTAGATTCATGAAAACAAGACACCAAGTTAGATGAATTTTTAAAACATTGCATTGCTATTTAAGGAGTAATTTACTGAAATTTAGGGAATGGGAAATAGATGTTTTTGGCCCAATTCAGAGGTGACTGACTTTTTGCTCATGTATAGTATTTTTTGTCAATGTGCAACACTTAATTGCTTGCAGCATTTAGCATCCTCAACACCTCTAAAACACCTTATGCTCATTCACACAAATGAGCCCAAATACTAGGTCTATTCATGGTACCATCACGAGTGCACCACTTTGGAACCAGTCTTTACAAACTCTACCTTCAGTGCTGGGATATGGCCATGAAACATCAATGGAGATGGGACAAGAACCATAGCAGATACATGAGTGCGGCTGCTATTCCCATCTTGCTCCCACAATGCTGTCCCCTAATCTTCAGCAGATGCACCTCAGTTGTCCCCTGACACCCTCTCAGGAACTCTAATAGTAGCTGAAGAAATTGTACAAAGCAATGCAACAGTCTTGGACAGGAAGTTGAAACTGTTGGGAGAAATTTACAGCAGGCAGAAAATCATTACTGGAGCTGAAATTTGGCCAGGCTGAAGGTTAGCACTTCTTATGCGAAGTATGGTGGGGTCTCTTGTGGCCAGAAGTGTTTGGGACCATGCTATTCTATATAATTACACATTGTTACTTAATGTGGCAGGAAGGCCTATGTTTTGGGAGCAAATGGGCTAGAGTTCTAGTCCCAGCTCCTCGCGTTTGTGTGATTTATCTAATAATTGTGTCTGTTGTCTGCTGCACTTAGATTCATTACAGCCTGATCCTCTTTAGCTTGTCTGTCAGGATGACAGTATAAGATCTATAAGAATATACACACTTTCAGTCATTATCTTCAGGAATTCCAGTACCTTGGAACGAAGACAAATGGAAGATGCAAAATGGAAGTAGCAGAATGCTAGCTTGTGAAAACTGGACACATGTGCAAGGGAAATATGAGTTACTGTCTCTGTAGTTGCATTAATAACAGAATTCGCCGAGAAATCCTGTATTAAATCTGCTAAAATAAAAGTGGACTATGGCAATGGGCAAAAACGATAAATATATAGATGAAAGTGAGTACTTATGAAAGGAAAGGGTCAGTATTTGTTTTTTCTAATCTATTAGAAATGATCCAAACTCATGGACTAACTGTAAATTAGTTCAACTTGCCTGAAAACTGGGGATTGGTGAATTTGTTTAGAGAGGAAATATTAGGTACCATCAACACTCAAGCTATTGTGATGTGACAACTGAAGAACTCAGTGATAGTTATGGTGTAGAGGGGATTTAGGTGGCTGGCCCATCTTACTACCAGTGTTACAACATAGACACACCCCTAAGTATGGACCCAGGGAGTTGAGCAGGCTCGTACTCTGCTGGCTAGCCTGTTCCACAGCCCATGCCGCAATGCCGACAGTGCTATCTTTAGCATGCTCGTTTGAGCTGAGTTAGTGCATGTTTGGCTACCTGGGCTGGGAGGTATGCTGCCAGCTGCAGTGTAGACAATAGCAATGCCACGTCCCTCTTGTGCAGCTGTTACTTTGACCCTCTTTTCCCTGTTCTGCTTACCACTGTTTGCACCTAACCTTGTGTTCTCTTTTCCTTTCACTCCTTCATTCAGATTCTTCCTTGGAAATCTATCCACTTACATCCTTTCCCATTTAAATAACCTTACTCCCCATTACATATGTTTACTCTTCTTCTTTTTTCTTTTCTTTGAACTGTTCATCCCTAAAGCCTCATGATACAAATATTGTATCCAACATCATTTTTCTGTTTCCACTGTGCATTTCAAGGTAGCCCCCTTTTTTTGTTCCAGATAATTAAAATGCCTGGAATAGCTCAGTAGTTAGGGTTGTTGTGACAAAAAAACTAATTAGATGGCATTGTGGGGAGTATGTAATAGTAAAAAAAAGAATTGTCCCATGCTGGGCCAAATGGCCTTTCTTCCTCCCCCCCCCCCCCCCCCCAAGCAATCCTGATTTTCATTCTGAATATTAACCAGTGCAGCATAGATTGAGACTTAAATGTTTTGTAGGTTTCAAATGTGTTTAGAGCGCTTCCTGTTTCAGTCAACTGTATATTTTTGTGGTCAAATAAGTGATTTATATGAAAAATATACTGGAAATTGATTAAGATGCAAACATTTAGACAATATCATTCTTATAATAAAATAGGTATGCAGCATCTTCGTCTTGAAAGCATTTACTATCTCTTTAATTACAAACTAGATAGAAGCATTAATCTCTAGCATAAAATATATACATTATAGCACATAGCATTCTAACATTCAAATTTTCTAACAATCTAGCATTCAAAACCTACAGTGTGCTCTTCTTGTTCCCACTGGGATCTTCTTGATTCTTTATGCTGCAGCTTTATTCTACGTCTGGTTTAGATGGACTGGTCTCCTCGTTATTCCTTGTGTATTCCTCTTTGTCACTGTTCTCTGTGGTCAACTCCCAGGATTTTATCCTTGAGCTGTATGGCTTGCGATATCAAAGTGATAGTTAAAAGTCTGGAGATAAAGGTCTATTTTATAGTGTCACGTAACTACAGAGCGAAGTGGAAGTGATTTGAGATTGTAGCTACGCAGCGTTTTACCAGTTCATATATTCAAAATGAGTCCTGGTAATTTTTTCTACAGATTGTCACATTTCTCCTACAACTGTTACTCAGATGTGCTTACTGTAGTATACACTAGCATGCACTGTGCATAGGCATCGATCATATTTTCTTTTCCTCTGCCCAGATATGTATTATGTCATTTTGGCAATGTGGCATACGCTACAAGAGGCACAGGCCTTACTTATGGCGCCGTACACTAGAGGTGCAGTGTGGTCTAGTGGTTTGAACACTGGTCTGGATGCAAGGATTGGGAGTTCTAGTTCTAGCCCCTGCAATAAGTGGGTGACCTTGGGCAAGTCATGTAAATGGTGTAATAATATTTACGTACTTCACAGAGTTGTTATAAAGCTGAGCTGCTGTTACCCAAGGTTTTAGAACCCAAAGCAGTTGTAACGTAACTTTTTTTTTTTTTTTTTTAAGGCGGTGTCAGGAATAAATTAACGGGGACACCACTTTTTCGTCTGATATATGATTGATATAAACCAGAGTGCTTTTACCTAAAACTACTTTTTGTTCAGTTTCAAGCACGTGCGACACACACACANATATCTGTGTTCTAGCAATGGGCTCAGTCCTCAGAGCATTCCAAGACATAATTACCAAAGTCTGAAATGGTTTTGTGTAAATTACAGCAGGCCGTTGATGGCCAGTCGCTTTCCCGCTGGGGAGTTTGGGGTGTCAGCTCCTTGCCCAAAGAAAAGCTTTCTTGGACTGCTCCAAAGTATATACTTTTGCCTAATATTTTTATAGCTAACTTAAACAAAACACATAACTTTAGAGTGGCTACTCAGTGGGTTATCATAGTAACCCCTGGTGGGTTACCAAGTCCCTTAATTTTAGCAAAGTATTTAGTTTTTATTATTACTAAAGCATTTTTAGTTATAACAATAAAACTTGCATGTTAAAGGCACTTTAAAACCAAGGTTGACTGTTGAAATTTTTTATGGTACATTAATTTTTTATTTTGGATTAGAAAAACTGCAAACATACAGCTGTATGGCCTTGCCTCTCAGGCCTAAAATTATTCATAGTTATGTGGTATGTGGTTCTCAGCTAGCAATGGCTGGACACACAGGATGGCTCACGGGAGTACTGTCAAGTTCTGGGGTTACAACTGTATAGAAAGTGCTTTGAATTTCAAATATGCTGCTTCCCGGAATTGCACGTAAAATATTTCAATCCTACCTTAAATAACACTATCTCCTTAGATTTAGTTTTCACTGTAGAGCAAATATAGAGGCAATGTATAATTCTCTAAGGCTATAGCTACACTGTGAGCTAGGGGTGTAATTCCCCGCCCCCATCTTGCTTGTGTACACATACTTGTGCTAGTTCTGATCAAGCTAGCACAAATATTAGCAGTGTAGCCACGGTCGCACGGATAGTGGAACTGGTGAGTACGTACTCAGCAAGCCTCAGCTGTGCCTCCGCTGACACGATGCATCCTATTGTGGCTACACTGCTATTCATGCTTGCGCTAGCTCAATGAAAGCCAGTGTGACTCTGTACATGAGCAGGGGAAATCACACCCCTGCCTCGGAGTGTAGACGTAGCCTAAGATAATTTGACACGTTTAAGCTCAATCATTAGGTGCTGCCTCGTGTCACCTGGTCTTGTTCCTTATACTTCCCTGTAAAGTTCATTTTGGCCCTGAGCCTGTAAACCATGCACGCGATTATCTTCATGCACTTGAGTAGTCCTCTGAGTGTTTGTTTGCATCTAAGGCCCTGCTTCTTTAATTAGATTCTGGAATCAGGAGATCTAAGTTCTATTCCTGACTCTGCCACTGACTCACTGTCAGACCTTGGCCAAGTTGCTTCCTTTTTTTGACTCTGTTTCCCCATCTACAAAATGGAGATGATACCCTCCTTGGTCATGTGTCTTGAGATCTATAGATGAAAAGTATATACATGTGCTGCTGCTATTGATTTATTTATATCTAATATTGTACTAGATTTCTCAGCCCAAGACTCTCTGAAAATAGGAGCAGCTTAAAAGAAAGTAAGGAAGTACTACTTCACACAATGCACCGACAACCTGCGGAACTCCTTGCCAGGGGTGTTGTGACGGCCAAAACTATAACTGGATTTAAAAAAGAATTGGATAAATTCATGGAGGATAGGTCCATCAATAGCTATTAGCCAAGACAGTCAGGGACACAACCCCTTGCTCTAACCTCTGACTGCCAGAAGCTGGGACTAGATGACATGATCACTCAATAAATTGCCCTATTCTGTTCATTTCCTCTGAAGCACCTGGCTACTGTTGGAAGACAGGATGCTGGGCTAGATGAACCATTAGTCTGACCCAGTATGGTCATTCTTAACTTATGGGTACATTACTTAACTTTTGCAGAGCTAATGCAAATGGTATTTCTGAAAACACTCATGAGAAAAGTCATACAGGTTGCTCTTTACCTAGATAAGCTTTGTTGGATCGTTCATTATGCAAATGGACCAAACTAATAGTCTAGTTTTCCTTGTACCTATGAGCTGTTGGGCATTACTCAGACCTTGTTTGGGTAACTGAGGATACTTCATGCAAAAAGAACAATGTGGTTGGAGTAGAGCCTTCCTTTACCAGAGGGCAACTCAAAACAATTTCCGAAGAGCAGTGCATAGTTATCTATCTATACAGGCTATATCATTACTGCCTAATTTTTTGTTGTCTTTCAGTGAATTATTGAACCAAACAGTTGACAAAAAAGTTGTTAAAGGGGAAACAGAATGCAAAATCTGGAAAATCACAGAACATTGTCAATAAAAATGGATGAGGGCAGTTTTTGCCTGAGTAGTGCAGCAATAATCCTTATCTTTTAGAAAACCTCCTTTGTCCAGCACCTCAGCGTTTGTTCTGTAGCTGTCTTAGTCTGGGAGATGCTTTTTTTTTTTTTTTTTTTTTTACCTGGTATCTTAGCTCTGTTCTTTATGATCTAGGCATTAGGATCTGGTGTAATGTTTGGTACTCAAGTTTTGGAATTAAACCGTTTACTTTTCCTTCTGGCTTTATTGGAGGTTTCAGAGGGAAGTATAACCTTGGAGTTAACTGTAGAACAGATCTTTTTGCCATTAACACAAGGAACTGTTCTTGGGAAGGACAATTTATTTAAAAAATGATAGATCAAGCAAAAGTTCAATTTGGTCTAGGGCACAAACGTTCTTAATTCTAAATATTTCCTAGTCCTTAAATTTTAAAGGGACAGTGTCAAATGATTTGAACAACAAATGGAAGTTTACTGATCTTTTTTTGATTTTTTTTTGGTTTGTAATACAAACTTTACAGAAAAAAATCATACAATTAAAAATAACGTTTTAAAAAGCAAACAGCATTTTGCTAGTAGTAAATGAGCACACTAGACTAAAACTGGCCAATCTACACTATGGTTCAAATCAAATTAACCATCCACCACTTTTTGCTGCTAATTAGCACTGTGGTAGTGTGCAAAATATTCTAGGTGCTTTCCAGACAGTCCAGGCCCCAAGGAGGGTATAATTTAAAATGACTGCTGGAGGGCGGGGGAAAGGATGCATCATACAGACAATGTGATCAGGGTGATGATAGGGATGCAGCTTAGCACTTCTAAGTGGTTTTTTCTTTTCTTTTCTAAAAATTTGAAACATATTAAGGTCCTCGTCACCAGTCAATCATCTTTTCCCAGCCCCCACTCCCTAGCATTCTCTGGCTTCCTTTCCAGTTTCTTTGCGCCCCTCCCCCCCCCCCTTCCCTCTAAACTAATGAGTAGTTCACTCGTGAAATAAGGGCAATCTTTCAAAACTCCTGTTCTCCCCTTTCCTAGTGACCTGTACACTTGGAATTCCACCTCCCTCCCACTCCTGCTTTCTTGTGGAGCTGGGATGAATTGTGGGTGCAAAGTTGAGCTCTTGAACATCAGGCTTGAAGGGGAAAAATGTAATGAAGGCATGTGGAGTTTGCAGGGTGATTGTGTGGGTAAGAGTTCTCATGATACATCCTGTAACTAGCTTGCTGCTGAGATGGAAGTCCCTGCTTGCTGAGGGAAGCTTGCATTTACCATTCTGGGATTGCTGCCTTAGAATTGGGATGCACTGGGCTTTTCTAACTGCATGTTACCTCTTTGGGCTCAAACCTACTGTTTGGCTTGATACCACTGTGTGTGAACAGAGAGTCCTGGGGACTATGAAGACAAATGCCTGTTGCTGTGCCCTCTTCTTAGCCAAAGCACCATGGTTTTTAAATAGGGTCAGGGCCGGCTCCAGGCACCAGCGCAGTAAGCTGGTGCTTGGGGTAGCCCATGGAAGGGGGTGGCAAGTGCGGGTCTTCGGCGGCAATTCGGTGGCGGGTCCCTCAGTCCCTCTCGGAGGGAAGATCTGGCCGCCGAATTGCCGCCGAAGAGGGCGCTTGGGGCAGCAAAAAAGCTGGAGCCGGCCCTGAATAGGGTGGAGATTAAAAGAGTTAGACTGTCTGGAACCTCGTGGAAGAGGACTAGAAGAGAAGGTGGAGGAGTTAAGAGCTGTCATCTCTACAGGATGACATTCACACTTTGAAATAGGTTGGGCTGGCTCAGCTGCTGAATCACTAGCATGGCTAAAGGAGAATAATCAAGTAACAAAATATCCAAAACGCCCCTCTGATTGGTGTGGATCACTGTTGCTCTTGCATATGGCTCACTTAGCGTTTTGTGTGAGCATTGGAATTGCTTAGACACGGGCTTTTCTCTTACGCCACTCCAGTCACTGCCTGATGGATGCTCTCAATCTGATGGATAGCCTGTGCTAAAGGTTTAGATGCAAGAACAGCTAGTGGTAGAGAAAGGTGACAGTTTTTGAGAGGTGTCTTCTTAATTTGCAAGAACTGAAAGTAAATTTTAGAGGAGGAGGAGGAGAAGAAATATAATCTGGATGTAACTGATCAATGAGTTGCTTGTTTCCTCAGCACCTTCATACTGAGTTTCCCCCAACTCCTTTCTGTCCTATTCTTTCTTGGGATCATTGATCTAATGACAAAGGCAGCTTTATGCAGTGGTGTTGTAGCCATGGCATCCATGGGTTATCTGAAAAGTAGGACTGTGTAAAGCTCTTAGAGAGACAAGGTGGGTGAGGTAATATCTTTTATTGGATCAACTTCGGTTGGATAGACCTGAAGAAGAGCTCTGTATAATCTCGAAAGCTTGTCTCTCTCACCAACAGAAGGTGGTCCAAGAAAAGATATGACCTCACCGATCTTGTCTCTCTAAAAGAGCTTTACGCAGTCCTGATTTTTAGATAATCCATGGATGAATCAATTCTCTATTTAAATAGACTGATCAGAGCAACTCACTATGTAAGGTGAAGTGTGTAATGGTGTGTACTAAAGAGAGAGCCATGATCCATTGTTGTACAACCTCATAAATGGCTTATCTATTTGGCCTTACATGCATTGTATCATAAAGCTCTTTATTAATTTGGACAGAGAAATAAAATGAACAATGGGACAAATCAATCCACTATCCAGTCAATTGAAACAATATAAACAAAAATATTAAGCAAGTCTATGAAGCTATGTTTTCATTTTGGACGCATTTTTGCACAGGCTCTCAAATGCAAAGAATCCACTACAATTATTCAGAATTATGCACTAGTCTTTAGAGCTAGTACAAAAGGTGATTTTGGCAGTGACTTTGCAAATGACTATGGAGAGTTATTCATGGGAAGTGATATAATTTATCATTCGTGAGTATTTGGACGACAGCTGGTTTATTTGTGAAAATGATCGCAGATTCCAGATGTCTTGTGGCTTTTAGCATGAATGATGGTTCAGCCAAAAATCTGTACCAGATGCTCATGGCTGGCTGTTTATTTGCTGTTAGCCTCCTGTTTTTAAAAAAAAAAAGTTTGTCATCAAATGAGGAAGCAGAACCAATAGTACGTGACTGCTTTGAAAAACCCTTTGCAATTTACCCCGGCGACATTTAGTACTTCCTCCAAAAGCCTCTTTTGGTGTATTCACACAGCACCCACCTGCTAGGGATCCTACTGGTCAACAGTAGTGGCGCCAGCTCTTCCGGCGCCCTAGGCGGCGGAAGGTCCCGCCCCCAACAGCGGCGGCGGAAGGTCCCGCCCCCAAATTTCTACGGGCGGCCACGGCGCCGGTGCCCCCAAAATAGCAGCGCCTTAGGCGACCGCCTAGGTCACCTAATGGCTTGCGCCGGCCCTACTGGTCACCTTAATTTTTCAGGCAATGGCCCTTCTGCAGTGGTAGGCCCCTTGATGTGGAATTTACCACCCCTTCTGTCCCTACCCTCCTGTCATCCATGTTCAACTCCTCCTGACCTATTAAAACTCTTCTCTCCTGCAAGGTTATGGTCCGTGTAACCGCTTGGGCTCTTTATTACCTTTTCGCCTTCCTCTTCTCTTATGGTGTGCACCCCTCTATATATTGCTTTAGACAGCCTTTTACTGCCCTGTTGCACAGCACCTCTAGGCACTGTGGTGGAGATGCATCAAAAATATAATCAGTGTGTGTGTGTGTGTGTGTGTGTGTGTGTGTGTGTGTTATACTGTGGCACACAACAGTCTGCTAGGTGCTTTACAAAACAGATAAAGAGCCTGTCTTTTCCCTGACAAGGCTTCGGTTTCATTGTCAATACTATATGACAAGTAGCAGTAGGAAGAGGTGAGGAAGACTGATGGCTACAGTAGTCTCATGGCTGTTAGCAATTATAGTCACGTCTAGTGGTCCAATGACCACTTCTTAAACATGGTCTTTAGAGTCTCTTGTAGGCGTTTAGGAAAAAATGAACTTTAAGAAAGGATCTGAATCAGAGGTTCTCAAACTATTTACCATTGTGGGCTACATATGCAGCTCTGTGTAATGTGGGCTGTGTACACACACACACACACACACACACACACTATATGGCCCTGAGGATGTCACATGGGCCACAGCTGTGTGCTGATTGGGCCACAAGTGGCCCACAGGCTGTGGGTTGAGAACCACTGATCTGAATGATGTTAGGGAAGTGGCTTGCAGATAGTCAATGGCTAACAATTGCTGCCTTGCATCAGATCTACAGTAAGTGTCTCTTCTAATATGCCCTCTTCTGGGGCATGTTCTTGCCCTGGTGTTTTTCTCCTGCATAACTTCTGGGCTTTTAAGCATGAGATGCTGCTGCTACTGCTTTTCTGCATGGTTTAAGGCTGACTCTATTAGAATAGACTGTATAGATGCTACACTGTCTATTTTCACTTGTGCAAGCACTCCCTGAAGGTAGAGTTCTTTAAGGCTGTGTCTACCCTTGGAGCTAGTTGTGTGATTCCCAGTTTGCATAGACCTGCTTGCGCTAACTCTTACCTTGCGCAGCCCAGCTGCTTTTACTCTAATTGCACAAGCATCAGTGAAACTAATGGCAGGGAAGTGTATCCAGCTGGAAAGTATTGGTGAGGGAGCATACATCAACATGTGAATAAACTAATGAGGTCAGCACAAATAGCAAAGCTCTCTTTGTTCTGCTTGCTGCATGAACCTCAGGCAAAATAATCATAACTAGCTAAAAAGTGCGCAGGGTACAGTGATTTAAACAGAAGTCAGCCATATTTATTAAAGTAACTAACTCTACCATTTCAGTCTAACTCAGTAATTTTTTGTGCCAAGAGCACGTCAAGAATGCTACAGTGCCTTCAACTAGGTCTTGTGCATTTTGCTATAAATATTCATAGGCCTAAGGCTAGGTAGTGCTA
Organism: Platysternon megacephalum; assembly: GCA_003942145.1. Classification (NCBI taxonomy): domain Eukaryota; kingdom Metazoa; phylum Chordata; order Testudines; family Platysternidae; genus Platysternon; species Platysternon megacephalum. The sequence continues at coordinate 272,124 of QXTE01000362.1, read as the reverse complement.
ATGTGATTTGTGTGTAAAGGTAGGTGACCTCAGGCAATAATCAGCAACATACAAAAAGGAACAGGTGTTGTTATAACAAAATAGTACGTACAGCAAAGAACCTAACTCAAAGTCAATTTTGATAACCAGTTGAGACAGCATAAAACTACCCACCTTGGAAATCCTTTGGCTCTGTTGATATTGCTTGCCAGACTGTTAACACAGATGGTGGCAGAGCTGAGTGAATGCTGTAGAAAAATATCTGCAAATGTTTGTGTGAATAACACGAGTGAATTTGACACAATGGTATTCATGACTCCACTATTCATGCTTGGAGACATATGGGTAGTCACAGGTTTGTTCGCATTAACATTTGGGGAAAGCTCTGCTCATGTAATTACCTAAGTGTTTGATTCTGAATTCAGGAGTTATGAAACTTACCATCATCCAATAGGGAGCAGAAGAAATACCATGTGACTTCCATGACCGGTCGCACAGCTCGGATCAAGTACGAGCTGATACCAAATTTATTTATTTATTTAACCTGTGTGTAGTCGTCTAGCCAAGCGATGGCATCTTCAGTGGCATGATGCAGTTCTTCTAGGCAGCAGGCATTCATCGACCATGTGCATCAGCATCTGTGGTGTGCCACAGCTGCACAAAGGGCTGTCATGAAGGCCCCAGCTATACTGGTTGGCTGCACAGAGACCTTGCCCTGTCTGGAACCTGTTCAATAGGGAACATTGGCGACAGGGCAGGTCAAAACCAGGTGGGCAAATTGTGGGGTCAGCGATGAGGGACTGGTTGGGGATTATAACAGATCCATTCCTCGCGCCAGAGTGTTTCCGCCCTAACGTCCTGGTGTGGCGGATGAAACCATAATGGGCGACGTGATGGCAAACATGCAACTGGTGGCTTAAAAAGGTCATTATGCAGCAGCTGGCTTGAGTTGGCGCAGACTTTCTCCAGTAACTTGCCAGTGGCAACCTCTCGTCTGATATGAGGAGGAGCAATATTGCTCAGAATGGGAAGTCATGGGAGTGGAGTTGGACGCAGGGTGCTGGAGATGATACGCATGGCGGCATGTAACTGTGTATCCACCAGTTTGGTGTGTGGCGATCGACTCCAAACTGGTGCGCAGTACTTCGCCACCGAATACGAAACAATACCAAATGAATATCTGTAACAAGACTCCCATAGCCTATGAGGTACCAGCAGACCATCAGCTGAAATTTGCTTTTTTAAAAAAAGGGGGTTCATACAATTGCAAATAGTAAACCAATTCTTTAAAAAACCAAATGGCTGTCAGCAAACACTGGTGACTGCATCGACTCCTGATATGGTGTGTTAATTTTATAAAATGTAATACAGCACTTTCATCAGATCTCCTCTTTCTTGGTAGAGCATACAGGGAATACAATTCTGACATTGTTTTAGTGTATTCATAATAGCTAGCTCTTATATTGCACTTTTCATCCATAGATCGTGAAGTGCTTTACAGAGGATGCGAGTGTCATTGTCTCTGTTTCACTGACTGGAGGGGAAATGAAGTATAGAGAGTTGAAAAGACTTGCCACATGCAGGGTCATGAGTAGATAGACACCAGGTCTCCCATCTCCTAGCCTAGAGCCCTGAGGCCTGGCTATTTTCCACTGGTACCCCAATGAAAATACCACATGCCGGATTTAAAAACAAAATATGTTCTGTGATGTTATACATTTGGAGGGCACCCTGGCTACTTTATAGTCCTGGTATTTGAACAATGTTTCACTCTTATATCCTGCTGCCGTATTTCAGGTTACTGGCAATCGCTTTTGAGGCTCTTTTGCTTTAATTTAAGAGTTAAGGTGATCAGTTTAATATTGATCTAACTCCTGGCAGTTGGTAAAACACCAACATTTAGTATTAGCTGCTAGCCTGATCTCATTTTAGCTTTATAAAACCAGTGCCTCCCTTCAGTGGTGAAAACACATAAATGTTTCCCCTTGAATGGTTCTGAACAAGGCTTTTGATGTTTTCTACCTTAATGCTTTCATCATTTGTGGTGTAGTTTGCAAAAAAGGAATGTTAAGGATTCTATCTTCCATTTCATTTTCCACACTTTCAAAAGAAATCCATTTTAAAGTCACTAGATTGTAGATTATCTCTAACAGCATGAAGGTTTCTGGCATTTGATGGCATTTACATTCACGTAGATAAAATAGATTCTAACCTTCTTCCCCCCTCCACCCAAACCCCCCCCCCCAAAAACCTAGACTGAAAGATTTCTTTATGCTGCAACCAAACATCATAATATATTACATAATCTTCATTGAAGCTGCTTCCCTCACAATTAGAAATGTAAATGGTTTGTCTCAGAGGTATCCAAATATTAATTGGTCTGTCTTGTAGAGAATATGTATAGAAGAAGGTGTGGCTTAGTAGTCTTTAACAATAGAGGAGGTTACTAATCTTGATTTAGACGCTGTCTCCTTTTCTTACCACACAGATATATCAAGAAGAAACAGTGGTGTGCTCGTACTGTACACGTGTAGCAAAGGAGACAGGTGTGGTAACAGAATAGTATTGGTTTGTCGATGTTGACTTGTAATAGCTTCTACAGAGGGTGATGATGGTAGCACTAATTAGTTAATGTTTGCAAAATACTTTCATTAAATATGCTGAGCTTTATTATTGCTATGCACATTTGATTCTTAACAGAATTGTTTGTGTTGGAAAGGATTGCTACTGGGTCACCATACAGGATTCAATTATTTTTCAACAGTCCTCATAGACAATTGCTTAGTTTGGCTTTGTGGTGGTGATGATTCAACCACTCTCCTTGGCTTCTTGTCCCTTTGCCCAACTGTTCCCATATTATCTTTCCTAATGCTTAATCTAAATTTTCCCTGCTTTCCTTTAAGCCCATTTGTTACCTTTTATTGTGTTCTCATTGTCTGATATGAAAAGTTGAACCTGTCCTGATCATAACATACCGACTAGAGTTGCTTGAGGTTAGTCAAAATGTTGATAATCTTTTGTGAAAAATGTTCATTATTTTTAAGCCATTCTGCTCTTTATATTTAAGATGGTTATTGTCTCTGCCAGATTCAACATGGTTTGTTTTTATTGAATGTAAACAGTAACCGATTTTTTTTTTCAAGGCCAGAAGGGACCATTATGATCACTTTAGTCTGACCTCCTGCATAACAAACACCATAGAATTTCACCCAGTGAAAGTTACAATCACTGTTCCTGCACCAAGGCCATAAATTATGGTATTAACATACCAGGGGGACCAAAGACAATTTCTAAAGGGATTGAAAATAATTCTGTAGATAATGTAACTATTTTTATTCTCTGATGTTGCAGTTAATAACGAGGAATAGTCGACTCCACTAACTACAAGCTGGACAAAATAGTGGTAAACAGTTTTTACAATGTAACCAAAACTTGGGTGATTTTGTTCATATCCTCAGAACTTCAAGGTGGAATTTTATATTCTTGAACTCCTATATAGCTTAGAGGTGGCTGCACAAACTTCTTGTGCCTAATACATGCTCATTACAGCACTGTTTAGGGGTCTTTCTGCTTTTGTTGTTGTTTTGCATGTACAGCTGACTTGAATATCTAGTTGCAACATCCAGCAGTCATGGGCATAATACAACATGTGTTCTCAGGAAGATATAAGACAATGAACAGAATGTGCTAATCCTTGCAGTCCCTTCATTTGTAACAGAAGTCATACTGATGATTAAGTAAAAGTAATTAAGTAAAATTCAGTGCAAGCTACTTATATAAATGAGAATGTAATTTTATTCAAATTTGCTGTAGGAGCGATCACAAGTGACTAGAGCAGTGTTAGCAGGGATTGCAGTTTTGTGATATTTGGTTTTCTTCTTGGTGAAGTTAATTGCATGTCTCATCTGGATTTGATTGCTGAAGTACAGTACACTACAGCTTTGGTAGCGCCACCCAAAAACCAGTTTGAAATATGCTTCTTACTCTGAGAGTCCTCTCACTTGCTATCAAAAGCTTCAATACTGCAAAAATAAGTATTCCATAATTCTTTGTATAACCACCTACAGCGGATCTAATTTACATGTTCAATGCTCAAATACTTACCTGTTCAGTGCTACAGTGATGGCCAGACAGTACGCAGCACTTTTTCACTATGTTTGTCATGATATAACATGTCAACTGGGCAGCAATAGTCACAAACAGGAAATGAGAAGTGGTGCAAAATATCTCTGTCCACGTGCATTCCCTGCTCATGAAGTTGTCAGGATGGCAACTTGCTGAGTGCGTATGCAAAACGATTGTTTTGCATATGCAGGCACAACTAGTTGAATGCAGGCACAGCTAGTTGAATGTGTAACATTTGGCATACAGATTTGGAGGCTGGAGTTGAAAATCTCAATCTAACCACAGCTCCGAGACCCGTGTTGCATGCATCAGTGCATAATTTAAACACTTTCTAGATTGGCCAAATGGATGTTTTTGATGCAATTTGGTTCTCTGTATCAAAACCTTTTTGACCAGTGTTTCACCAAACCACTTTTCTTGAAATGTATATTTTGTAGTGCTCTGTATCTGCTTCTCATGCTGTTTTCCATTTCACATTTTCCACAAGTTAATATTTTCAATGTTCTCTCCCCCCCCCCCCAAACCCTCTTGTCTTTTAGCCATACTCCAGTTATTACAAATGTGTAGATCTGACCTCCCACCCATAGACAGAAGAGTAGCCACCTGAAGTCAGTGAGGTAATTTCTTTACTCTTGCTAATAAAAGCCAGGGTAAAGAAACATGGAAAAAGCATCCAGTTTAGTGAGGAGTGGTATGCCTGAATTCCCTTTTAAAAGTGTACCACAAAGTATTCTATGGTAATGGTCCATAAGATAAGTGAAACTGCAAACTGGGATCTTTACTGTGTGTGTGTGTGTGGAGAGGGAGAGACACTTCTGTCTGCAACAACAAATTCCCACATTTAGTCCTTTTGTCAGAGAACTCCTCAGGGTTACACTCAAAGGCTTTTTGTCATCTTCTATTACATATAGTAGTATGGTCAGAATAGGAAACTGAATTTGAGAAGGGTAAACTTTTTTTTCTGGCATGGGCAGAGTATTGAATGAAGAATGAACTTGGCTTTGTGACTCATGCCCTTGGGACAAAAACTATGGGTTATAAATGTAATTTTGCATGTAACATTTAGTTTTTAGTGTTTATTTAAAAAAAAAAAGTCTTGATCCTTGGGTCTGGTCCAGTTGTGCTCAGAGAAGAATCTGAGGTTGGGGGATGGGGAGAGAGGTGTGTTCATCTGGCTTTATGCTATCTTTTGTGGCTCTCTTCTTCTGGGTTTGTTGGAGGTAGGTTCAACCCCTAGTATAAGTTAGAGCAGCCTGCGGCTTTTATGTTATAGCCAGATGCCCCAACCCCCCAGCAGCTATTCCAGCCACCAGGAATAGACCATGTAGATGTTACAGCTGTACCCCATTCTATTTGCATTACTCCCTATTCCAAAAGTTACGGGGGGGTGTGGCACAGTATCTCTAGGCCACCTGGGGATTCTTCCTGAACTAGGAAACGTTCCCAGTTGGCCAGATCTACTGAGTTTCCAATCACAGGAGGTCAGACTAGATGATTGGGTGGTCCCTTCTGGCCTTAAACTCTGACACTTTCCACTGAGAGACTGGCACCAAGGCGCAGTATCAGAATGGAGAATCAGGATCCAAATGTTTAAACTGGTGCTTACTATAGGGTATAGAAATTGTGTAGTATTCCTTTAAATAGTTGAGAGTCCTCTAGTGGCGTTGACTGGGTTCTGTTTCAGAAATAAGTCAGAATAATTTGTATACAGAGTTAAGCCTTCCATGCTTGTGTATGTTTAGTAAACCTGATTATTTGGAGCCCCCATGTGGTTTCTAGATATTATTTTGTTGGGTAAAAAGAAAAAGATGCAACATACCCAAAGGCAAAATAAGTAAGTTTTGTATATCTTTGGCACAAGTGAAAATAAAGCTCCGACGATGGAATGCTTATATTTCTATATCTTCTAAGACTGCAGGGTCATTTTTCTTCTGTAATTAAAAACGTAGACATACTTATTAAAAGCATAATTTTGAATGTGTTCCTTCCTCCGCTGAAGGGTAACCCCATCTGACAGGGCTGCAGTCAGGGTGTGCACAGAGCAGAGTTGGCCTTGGAAAGAAATAATGTTTCCTTCTTGTGCACTGAGAAATGAAGATAATTGTGGAGAGCCTTTTGGGGTGACTCCTGCTGGTTGGCCTTGTAAGAAAACGTGAGAGGTTTGCCTAACCTTTCCCTGAGACTCAGCAGGCAAAATTCATCCCAACTGTATTGCCACTGACTTCTGTGCAGTCCATGCAATACATTGACTTCAGAGGAGCAGCTGCTAGGAGGATTGCTGCAGTCTCTAGCCAAATGTCAGCAATGGGTCAAGATCCAAGGATATATTTTTAACTTTCCCTCATCGTATGTGGCTTCTAAAGCAAATACGATTCAATCCAGTTTCCAGGTCAGTTCAGTCTGGTTTAAGTGGCATTGTTTTGTATAGATTTTTGTTTTTATTTAATTGCCATTCATATTCCCAGGGCACCTACTCCCATTGCAGGACTCCTTATCCAAACCTGAGAAGGACAGGGCCGCCCAGAGGATTCAGGGGGCCTGGGGCAAAGCGGAGGAGTGGACATAAAAAAAGGCGCCACCTGCTGCGGCGCTTGTACTCACCGGGTGGCGCGCCAAGTCTGCGGCGGCTGCGGGTCCTTCAGTCGCTCCGCGTCTTTGGCAGCACTGAAGGACCCGCTGCTGAAATGCCGCCGAAGACCCAGAGCGACTGAAGGGCCCCCCACCGCCGAAGTGCCGCCGGGTGAGTAGCCAGGGAAGGGATTCTTGGCCAGGGCTCGCGGGGCCCCTGCGGGGCCCGGGGCAAATTGCCCCACTTGCGCGCGCCCCCCCCCTCTGGGCAGCCCTGGAGAAGGGAACTATCTACAGGTTTACAAAGAGCCATTTGGAGCTTGAAACACATGCCATAAATTCACTGCTGAAAGGCATCTTCAGAGACCAAATCTAAGTCCCTTGCTTTTTGAGGAACCCAGTGGTCAATGAACTTATCTGACAGTCACCCCTGGTGCTTTGAATGCCAGAATGAGTGAGGAATACCTATCCCTCTGTATAAGTGCCTCTGGGACACAACAGGGGACTTGGATAGGAAAATAGCACAACTTATTATCCATTCCATTAATATGACATGAAGATCATTGCAGAAAGGGATTACAAATATTCATATGAATAAGATCTTAAATTAGTTTTCTTCTTATGCCACCTGTTCTAGCAGCTAAAAAATGTTGTTTTTATGTAGTGTTATAACAGAAAAATGGAAACATAGCTGAGTAATAGTCATTTTCACTCCATGCTGTCGATTTCCCATGGCAGGTCTTCATTAGTCAGAAGCACTTGCAGTATGGGGAGGACTGCTGTTTCTTACACTTGTGGGCAAACATTTGTATCATAAATCAGTAATTCCAGGAAATTATAATAGAACAGAAACCATGCTTGCCTCTGTGTCTGTTTGCTTACTTTGAGTTTGCAGAATCTGATTGAATTTGAAGATAAGCTACGTAGGATTTTCAGTTTGTGTCCAGATTCACAACACGCCACTTTATGCTAGCATTTGAAAGACTTTACAGAAAGCGTGCGGGGGAAGAGGGAGGTACAGCAGGCCCTTAAATAAATCCGTTCCGCTAATGATTTCACTAAATCATTCTTTGCTACTGTGCCGTATGTGCTTCTATTGTACATTAATTCCCTTGTGCATGTGGTGATATTACAGATCAAGTGCAGAATTACCGACAGAGTTATTCCTGACATAAATAGGCAATTTACTCCCACTCACCAGAAAAGAAAAGAGACCATTCCTTTTACCTTGCAGCTATTGGAGGAGGTTCCATAGGAGGAACTATGAATATGGTGATTCTTATGTGACCTTTAGACTTGCTATTACCCTATTTACTCAACAGCAGATTAGGAAGAGTTGTTGATGCCTATTTTACCCCCCACTCGTCCCTTCCCACAAAGATTCTTGCCAATATTAAGCTAGATATTGCAAAAAGAGAGCATTTTATTCCAGAATGATTTCTGGGGTTTTTCTTTCCAAGCTCCTCATCAGGGCTTTCTAATAAAGTACAGACCGGAAGAAGACTGCCCCCTAATAATTCAGCCCAGGATTTAAAATGAGCCCATGAGACATGGGGATCTTAATCTGTGCTCTGAGAATAGTCATGCAGTACAGACATGCTCAATAAAGCTCCTATTTTATGTACCTATTTTATGCCTCAGTGTCTTGATTTGAGAAGCTCCCTAATAACCTGAGAGCTAAATCCCAAATTAAAACACTTCCCTTCCTATATCTGATCTTCAGAATATTAATGCATGAGTTCTTTCAGGGATATATACTCCTACAATCCCCATTATTATGGTGTTAGGGAAATGTCCTGTTACACGGCAACAAAATCATATTTACAATCCTGGGAACTTCAGCTGGTATATGTATTTCATAGAATATCACGGTTGGAAGGGACCTTAGGAGGTCCTCTAGTCCAACTCCCTGCTCAAAGCAGGACCAATCCCCAACTAAATCATCCCAGCCAGGGCTTTGTCAAACCTGACCTTAAAAACCTCTAAGGAAGGAGATTCCACCACCTCCGTAGGTAACCCATTTCAGTGCTTCACCATGAGGGCTGAAAAACAAATACCACTGAAGAGTCACCTGGTATATGTGATCCAGCATCTCTGTCACATTCTGGATGCCTTTCAAACCTTGCTAATTTGTCCACTCAGGCATACATCTGTCTAGAGCCTATTTCTTTGTTAAACACATCCTGTAGCTGTGAAATAACTTTGAATTTTGAATCTCCACAACTCAATAACCTATGTAAAAACATGGATTGGTCAGTCTGTATACCAAATTCTGTAGGTTTTTTCCCCAGAGGAATGACTACTGTTAACTGTAGTGGGAGTTGCTAGGTACTCATCTCTTTTGAAAATCAGGTTGGTTATTTATATGCCTAAACACAGACTCCCATGGACTGTCTTTATGCTCCCATGTTCAAAAATCTCAACCAATACTAGAGCTAATGACTATCATAAGGTCTATGATGTACCATTGACTAGTGAGCACACTGTTTCATAAGTGATGAAGTTGGCAAGCTGAAGCATGCTTTACTTCCCTCCCCCCACTGCCTTAGGTACGGATCCTGTTCCTTTAGCTGCTTAGATTACTGCAATTTAAACCTGCTTTCAAGCCTGTTCCTCCCCTGTGATATTGTGACAGTTTAAACCTGATTCTTATAGCATCTCTGTTCCTGACATGACCATCCAAGAAATCAGTAATGATGTTTGGTGCTGACTCTAGTCAAGGGCCTTTGCTATTCATATGGCTTTGTGAGGAGAAGAAAAGCGGGCTTTGGGGATTATGACACAGAGACTTCTTTGTGCCAATTGGCAGAGGGCCCAGGGGTGATCAGGGTTTCAAAAATCCCCTGGGTCTGAATACTACATACTAGTTAGTCAAAGAGTGTCACGTAAGGTCTCTAAGGAAGGCCAGTGTCACATGGGTCATCATAATCATTGTGAGATGTATGTATGGAAAATGAGGAGTTCTCTAGGTCTGTGATATAAGGCAGGACACCAAAGGGTGATCCACATACTCCTGCCAGGGAGGGGGAAAGTGATGCTTCTCTTTGTTGGGCTGGTCATGTGCAAATTGAGCATTGTATGCTTCACAATGGATGCTCCAGTTACAATCTGAGCAAAATGCTAATCAATAGGTTGTGCTGGGGGGCTGAAGGAGAAAACAACAACACCAGGGGTTGTTCATTCTCTTTACTCCTGAACAGGACTTTTGGAACCATATATGGGGTGCAGGTGAACCCCCTCCCTGCAGTTGTCTCCCCCTGGTGGAAGATAAGCTGCCAGCAGGGTTGGCTTCATGAAAGAAGGGTCTCAGCCATCCCGGTTGAAGAATGCTGTGAGAAGGATTTAGGGGTAATTTATTAAACAAGTTGGTTGAATTTAGACTCTAGAATGCATGTGAGGGTTATATATAAAATCAAATCTTTTTGTTTCCGGTATTTGTTTGCTATCATTTGTTTGCTATCATTTGTTTGCTCTGTTCTTTGTTAACTAAACTTCATGCTTGTTTTCTCTCTAAACAAAGCGAAGCGCTGTGTATTAAGTGGAGCTGTGTTCTAAGGTGAACTACTAAACTCTGGTGTATTGTTCCTTTGGGAACAGCGTGCCTGGTAATTCTGTGAGTGTCCCGTGGGCATGGGGCTGGACACCACAGGGGGACATTAGGAGGACTCAGGGGTTGGTGTGTGCCTATTGCTAGTTTTCATGAGGGAGATTGAAGTCTGCAGGGGCTGAGAGGGGAGTGTGTTGCCTGTGTGACTGGGAGAGCTGACCCCTGCCAGGCACAGACAAGGCTCCCTCATGTTAAGAGCTGGTGGTAGCGAGGTGCCTTACAGCCCTGGTACCCCCGGGAGGGGTCACACACTGATAAAGGGATAGATTATTTCACCACTAGGTCACTTTTTTGCAAGTCCAGCCCTCGCTGGTGTTGTGGTGACTTGCATTCCTGTCCTACCAAATCTTGCCCTACCTGAGTCTCTAGTGGTCTTTGTTTTTCTTTCTTTAAATAGGCTCTTTTTGTTATACAATGACACAACTGTACCTAATTTTTTACTCAGTCATTTCACTTAAGCACCTAACTGCTGCTCAGTGGCCTATGAGAAACAAGTTGGTGGGCTCAATCTACTTTCCAGTGGACTGGCGTCCTCAACTTAAAAATCACCATCATGATAAGAGCCTATTGGCCTCTTTGGGGACTGAGCAGGAAGGCTGTACATTAAATGGGCACAGCAACTAAACTGCTGAAGGTGGTTCATTTGGGTCAGACTTTAGCTACATCAGAGGTATAGCGTGGGGAAGGTGGCATTGCTGCTGTCCATGCTGCACCTGTCCGGGGACTAAAGAGAGGTCTATCCACTTTGAATATGTTGGATCCTGTGTGGACCAAATCATTGTGATGCAGAGACCAGGTTCAAACCCCTTTCAGAATTTCCCCCCAACACAATCTGCAATTGGACAGTATGAGACACATTTCTAAATGCGCATGGCACATTGAGATTTCCATGGGTCACAAAAAGCACTATGCCCCTTGTTAGTAGTTTCCCTATAAGTATTTTACCATTTACTAGAGCCTAACCAAGCAAAATACGGATAGAAGGATTTTCACTCCCCCCCCCCCCTTCCTCGGTTGACCCAGATTAAATTGAATAGCAAATACTTTCTCCTATATCCCCCTCCGTATGCAATTGCATTTGATCTTAGGTAATACTGTAGTGTGCAAAATAATGCAGATAGGATGCAATGATGCCATTTAGAAGTCATGAAACAATTAAAAAGCACAAGCAAATCAATCATATCTTCCCTCACTATCTGGTTGCTTCTAGTGTGTAATACCCAGATTTCCCTGAAGTTTATTCCTTTATTACAGATCCACCCTTTTATTACAAATACTTTTTTCTATGAATACTAAACTCCTGGTGTATCGGATTACTGTCAGACAGCAACAGGTCACTCATTACTGTGAAAAATTAAATTATCTCCTTTTTTGTCCAGTTTGGAAAAAGGGGAGATCTTCCTACTGTAAAATCAGTGGATGGGCCTCATTAAAAACAATGTATTGCTTCAAAATACAGCCCTTCTACAAAGCCTTCCTACACAATAGCAAAGGTGTCCAGCACTGCGGCTTTACTTTATGTCCCATCAAATTAGATTGGATTTTACTGTGTCTGTTGCCTAAGCATTCAAGAACAATGAATCATCTTATCTAGTGTCAGGCACGCGGTGCACACATGCATGCCGTCTGTATCTCTTGCAAACACAAAAACTGTTGAAGGGAATAAAGAGGGACTAAGAATAAGGAACTTTCTGTCAGAAAGAAATGAGTAACCACCAGCCTGCCATGGCCCCGAGGATCTTGAACCTCTACACGGTTCCTAGTTGCCACTCAGTGGCTTGCTGCTAACCAACCAGGCAGGAGAGACCATAAAACCCAAAGTTAAATAATGGAGGTCTTCTTTAGACCTGATTTAGAGGAACACTGTGAATTCTGATTGGTCAGGGCTTCCTATTTAAATGCAAAGAGAGGCATAGGAAGTTGTCCACAGCTGAGCTTCACCTGGCTGTGGCTGATACATTAGAACCTGTCTTCTTGCTTGACTCCTAATTTCCCTGTCTTCCTGATCCTTGCCCCTGGCCTCTGAATCCAGCTCTGACTTTTGGCCAGACTCTCAACCCCAGCTCTGACCATTAGATCATTAGACCCAGCCCTGATGTAGCCTCACTGCATTCAGCTAAAGCCAGAACTGGCCTCTTAGCCCAAGTCAGAGGTGGCCAACCTGTGCCTGAGAAGGAGTCAGAATTTGCCAATGTACCTTGCCAAAGAGCCACAGTATTATGTCAGCAGTCCCCATCAGCTCCCCCACCCCGCCTGCCAGCTGCCCCGCTGATCAGCACCTCCCCTCAATCCCTGTGCCACATGCAGGAGGCTCTGGGGGGCGAGGAGAGAGTGAGGGCATGGCAGGCTCGGGGAAGGGGGCGGGAAGGGACAGGGCCTTGGGGGAAGGGGTGAAGTATGGGCAGTGAACAGTGAGCATTGGAAAGTTGGCACCTGTAGTTCCAGCCCCGGAGTCGGTGCCTATACAAGAAGCCGCATATTAACTTCTGAAGAGCCGCATGCGGCTCCGGAGGCACAGGTTGGCCACCCCTGGCCCAAGTGTTTGTGCAGTGGGTACCCCTCTCGCACATGTTCATTAAGAAACACAGAAACCCCAATACCACCAAAACCTCTAAGCCTGCCTCTTGGCGGTATTGTCAGTGCATTGCTGAATTTTTTACTTCTTGGAGGCACTTGAGTGCTGTTGTGATGTGGGCTATAAAAGCACCTGGCTAGATACAGTATTCCTCTGTGGGGATGTGGGAGTATATATGCTGCATGTGCATATTGTATATAATTGCAATTCAAACAGAAACAGAGAGCCTTGGGATATCTTATGCGATACTTTGCTTATCTGCAGTACCAGCACCTGTGAAGTGTCCTCGTTTTTCTTTCAAGTTAGGTGTCAAATGCAGACTTTCTTCTGCTTATAAAGGTCTGTTGGAAAACTTTTTTTATCACCACATAAATGTGGTGTTTTGGGGTTTTTTTTTTAAATCAGGCTCTCGATTTGCAATTTTTCTTTCCCCCCAGTCTGTTAACAAAAATAAATGAACAGTAATTGCTAGTAATGGCTGACTTGTCTGGGAATTATCACTGGAGTATAAAATGCAATTTGGCTGCTCATTATGATTGTTTCATTTCTTCCACTAAAGATTTTGACCTTCTAATTTAGAAATGTGAGGTGTTTATTGGATAAATGTTAAGTTTGTGCTAATCTTCTGTATGGGTTTCATTTTTGTCCTTTTGGGTTTATCATCACCTGTTTCCTGAGATGAAATAAGTGGAGGTCAAATAATTTTTTTTTACAATTTTTCCCCTCTCAAACTGGCGAAATACAAATAAAACTCTCTGAAGCTCAGTATTGGAAAAAACACGTACGAGTATTTCATACTAGACCAAAATGTCCCATTTGCTCCCCTAAAGCAGACAATTCCTTACTCCAGCAGAACAAAACTGATCTTTCATGCCTTCTTTCAGCCCTTTCTAACAATCTCTCAAGCTGTCTTTCTATTACGCCACATTCCACAAGATCTCCTCATTGCTCCATCCCTCTCTAAATCAAGGCTCCCCTTCCATGCCCCAATCATTTGCCATCGTTCTTTATCCTACCATAGTCTCAGTCAGCTCACCCTGATGCACTGAGACCTCCCTTTCTACATTAGATTGCTTGCTAAAGAATCTCCCCCAATCCTTACTAGATCTTTTTTCTGCAAGGGGGAGTTATCTTGTAGTGCTACTATTGGCGTGACAGTGGAAATGTCGGGGAGCATTTCTAATGTGAAAGAGATGATTCCAGAAGCCCGAGCCTCTCACTCTTTGTGAGCGGAGTCCTTCTGTAGTTTCTTCAACCAACCTGTCTCCGCTATTGTGGAAATCCCTTTCAACTTAACACACCCTAACCTGTCTTCAAGAATAAGAAAACCTTACTTTGCTGCGCCCCTTGTGCCTCTTCCTGTATGTGCTACTTATCCTGCCTGGGTCTAAACTTGTTTCTCCCCTCCTATCTGCTGTGATGAAAGGTGGCTGTGTTCTGCTGTGGCTTCTGAGTGGGATGGTTGGGTTAATTCTTATCTGTCTCCTGGCTTCTTGATGGCACTAGAATGGCGCCACTGTAATTATGCCAGGCATGTTAGACATTTAGCCTTTTACTATGAGTCAGCACAGGGGAGGGTGACCCCACCCTTCTCTATAGAGGTTTTAAGACCTATTCAGTGCCAAGTGCCACCTCCTGAGCCATATGAGTTTTGTGAAGACAGAGATTCCAGGGAGAAGCCAGTCCCAGGGGCCATAGAAACCAAAGCCAGCAAGAGCAGACCCCTAAACCGCCTTAGCAAATTCTGCAATAGGAATCGGTGGATGCTAATGTCATGAGACGGCTCCAGTTTTGAGTGGAGCTTTTCTCTTCTGTGCTGGTGAGATGTTTGCTTCACCCCCATCCCACTCTTTTCAGAGTCACTTCACCTCACCCTTGCTCCTCTTCTCCCCTGCCCTGCCCCCTTACTCACTCCATTCTAGTGAATTTTTTTCTCAAAGCCCCACTGAAAGATTTTCTTTAAAAATTGGCACTGATATGCCATATGCTGCCCTTGCATTGTTCACTTTGCTTGTGTTCCATCTCTTTCTCTTCCCCTGTGTCTGTTCTGTCCAGATTATAAATTCTGCAGGCCATGGACTGTCTACTACTCTGTATGTACAGTGCCTGGCACAATGAGGCTCCATTCTCCATCGGTTACTAACCCAATAAACATAATAAGTATATCTAACTAGATATGTTCTTTAGACTTGCCAGGGTG
Organism: Platysternon megacephalum; assembly: GCA_003942145.1. Lineage (NCBI taxonomy): Eukaryota > Metazoa > Chordata > Testudines > Platysternidae > Platysternon > Platysternon megacephalum. The sequence continues at coordinate 257,070 of QXTE01000362.1, read as the reverse complement.
AGAATGCGTGGGTGTTAGACTGCCCTCTAGATGCTGGCTGTTTAGCTATACAGGTCTCTCGCATCTTATGCGGATTTAACAGGCGCGATTTCGGCTTTGCGTGGTCGGCAAAACCACAAAACAAAACAAAAAAGAGAAAAAAAGCAATTTATGTACTGTGTCTGTAGTGCGGGCGATTCTGCCCGCCATTGAAGTCAATGGGATTTTGGCTATACGCGGTTTTCGCTTTACGCGCTGACCGCGGAACGTAACCCCTGCGTAAGATGCGAGAGACCTGTATCACTTTTTGGCCCTTTGTAGGTGTTAGAGGCTGATGTATGGTTTGGCAGTGTGGCCATCTCACTGAATATATTCCTTAACATTGCAGCTGCTCTTTAAGAAACACATTGATAAAAATTAATAGAGAGAAACCATCAGGACTAGGGTTTTATTTGCCTTGAGGCATTTAATGATTCTCTGAAGTTCTTCCAGGGTGATTTCATTCTCCAATATTCTTGCTGAGACATCACATATATTAGGAGGTCTGGCTAATTATCCCCTAGAAATGATTTAATGAATACAGTTAGCTCTCTTGTCAAAGAGGTAAGGCCTCTCATAGCAAACTCTTTAAAATCCTGACTTGTGTTCTCCTATGGCCATGGTAAAGAATCACAGAAAGCGATGACAGAAATAGAGGGCTCTTCTAGTAGACAAAGGTACAGGTCTGTCTCATCTTACGCTGGGGTTACGTTCCGCGGTCAGCGCGTAAAGCGAAAACCGCGTATATAGTCAAAATTACATTGAGTGTAATGGTGGGCAGAATCGCCCACACTACAGAAACAGTATTTAAATTATTTTTCTCTTTTTTGTTGTTTTTTTTCTTGTTTTTGCTGACCGCATAAAGCTGAAATCGCACATGTTAAATGTGCCTAAGATGCGACAGACCTGTATAACAAGGTCCAATAGCTAGAAGTTAAAGCTAGACAACTCAGACTTGGAAATAAGGTGCACATATGTACCAGCGAAAGTTATTAACCACTGGAACAATTGACCAGGGGTTGTTGGTGATTTTCCATTTTNTTTTCCCTTTTCCCCCCCCCCCCCCCCCCCCCCCCCAACATTTCTCCACATACATTAAATGAAGACTGGATATTTTTCTAAAAGACCAGCTCCAGTTCAAACAGGAATGAATTCAGGGAAGTCCTATGGCCTTAGTTAGACAGAAGGTCAGACTAGATGATCACAATGCTCCCCTTGGGGTTTAGAATCTCTGAAAAAAGTGTTGCTTTGTTCTAACACTGAACAAGGAACTTAATTAGATTAAGGAAAACAGTGTTGTTCTTAAACCTCCATGCATTCCTAATGCTACACACAAGTAGGTAAGAGAGCTGCAGGAGGAAGTGGCCTGTCTGCATAGCATCCGGGAGTATGAGGACTTCAGCAGGATGCATGTGGAGATGTCTGGGCCAGAGGATGACAAGAATTATTTGACAGCAAAAGATGATAATTAAAATTGATATTACAAATGACCAGACAAGTCACTGGTTTCACCACTTATCTAGATCTGGTCATCTTCTGGATTAGAGGAGAGTTTTGTCCATTTGGTGCATTCAGAATATCAAATCCCAAAGGTGTCAACTCCTGCATAGGACATTTTTCAGTGGAATTAATTTCTGATGGAAAATGCCCTTTTCACCAAATGGGAATTTGCCTGTGGAAAATGAGTTTTGCCCAAACCTGGATTTTCTGTGAGGAAAATCAAGATGTCGGCTGCCTGCCTGCCTGAAGGCAGAAAGTAATATTAACAGAAGCCTTCCATGTCTCCCAAAATAGAATTTTTCTTGAAGCCCCTTCCTGTGAATTTTTTTTTTTTTTTGCAGTTTTGACTGTCTTGATTCTGTCCCCCAGAAATAAAATGTTTCATAGGAAGGGATTTCTATTTTCCAGCCAGCTCTACTTCTGATAGATGTTAGGATTCTTTTCTATAGAAAAATCTGTTTTCACCACAGGCACCGACTTTCCAAAATGCCGGGGGATGCTTGCCCTGGGCCCCGCCCGCACTCCACTCCTGCCCCCAAAACCCCCTGCCTCTTCTTGCCCAGTTCCGCCCCCTCCCTGAAGCACGCTGTGTCCTTGCTCCTCCCCTTCCCTTTTCCACCCTCTTGCTGCACACTGCGAAATAGCTGATTGCGGCCAGCAGGAGGCACAGAGAGGGAGGGGAGGCGCTGATCCGCAGGGCCCACTGATGGGCGGGAGGTGCTGTGGGAGGTAGGGGGAGCACCCACCTTTTTTTTTACCTGGGGGTGCTCCAGCCCCGGAGCCTATGGGTTTCACTAAGGCTGTTGTATGACTACCGTTGCTAGGATCATACAGCAATTGAACTGGGGTTGGAAACAGCTGAAGGAGAGAGAGTTGTTTCCTTTCATTGGTTAAAAAAGCTGTAATAAAATAAATAAAACTCTTTATTCTTAAAGCTTCTGTCCTCTGCTTAGAATTCTCCCCAACCCTTTATACCTACTTGCTGCCAACTTTTAAAAAAGAGTACCCAGGTATTAGTGTGTTGGATTTCCAGTTCAGTTTTGATCACCATAGCTAGTTTCCTTTTGTTTCTGTTTTCTAAATCTTGCAGCCATCCGTTTTATACACCATTGGCTCTGCTATTTTCATATTTAAACTGTCCTCATAGGCAGGTCCGTATGGTTAGAAGAATGGGTAGGTATTTGCATGCATGATTTGTGTATGTAGTTACCACATTCAGGCCCTGATCCTGAAATGAATTCCATGTGGCAGACCCTTATGCCCATGTCAAACCCCAATGTAGTCGATGGGGCTGTGTGAGGGGGACAGAGTTTCCCCCTCACATGGAGCTCACTGCTGGATTGGGGCGTTGGTTTGAAAGGTTCAGAGTTGAGGTTCTGGTTCAGTTTGGATGTTTTTATGCTGATTGTCCAAGCCTCTTTTAATCTGAAATATTGGGATAGAACCCTGTTGTAAAAGATTCTCTGATGAAACCCAAACATCTCTTTAATATGGTGGTCAGAAATTTGATATGGGAGAAAATAAACATCTGAACATTCCAGCACCTTTAAGGCGTGCCTCAAATTTGGCTCTAACAATGAGTGACACTTTGTGTGGTTCCTTTTCTGGGAATTGTTTTTAGATCCTTGCAAGGTCTGGAGAGCTCCCAAGGAGCTAGGTGGAATTTAGTTAAATGGCTGATGAGGGCACCAACCAGGAACAACTTGGCATCATGCAGGATTGGGCACTAAAAGATCAACACTTTTTCCTCAAGCCTTTATTTATTTTTCTTTTGGTAGAACTGTGTTCAAAGGAAAAGGGATCTAAATCAAATAGTTTTTATGGCAAAAGATCAGAGATGACAGTGCAAGAAATGAGGGGATATAGATTTTTTCTGTATTTTATTCCCATGCCAGTTGTTAACATTCACATGATATGAAGCAAACTACAGCACTGCAGGTTTCCCACTGCTCTGCTAATGCATCCTGATAAACCTTAAATAGTACATTTCACACTTGGGGCTGAGCTGTGACAATCGAGATTTTTGTGTGTGTGTTGGATTGTTGAACTTTTGGAAGCCTTCAGATGCCAATGATTTTTAATAATACGTGCCTTGGTGAAAGGACAAGGCATTAGCTCAAATGCCATCTCTAAAGGGTATAGAGACTTTCTTTAATGTTCCCATCTTTTATCAGCCAAAGCAAGTTTAAAAGTAACTATTTTTGAAGTAATAACTGAACTCCTCATTCATCTCCATTTGAGGGGGTGAATCACAGTCATTTGTCTGAGCACTGCATTTAGAGACTTTGGTATTATCCTGTAAGCAATTCTTGCTTACAGAAGCCGTCCCAATAAAGTCAGTGGGTCAGATTCTGAATGCACATACAAAAGTGGTAAATCAGGAGTAATTAGGCAGGTGTGAAATGAAAATTGAGTCAGTGGGGTTATTCAAATCACAAGGGGTTTGGGACCTAAGATGGAAGTGGATTTTACATAAAATCAAAATATTTTTAAAAGTAAAAAATAGTTTTTTTTTCCCAATGGGGTCTCCCTGCCAGTTATATTCAGAATTTTTTTTTTGTTCTTTACCTAATAATGTCCTTCACCTCTCCTCTATATCTTTCCACATATCCGAGCACTCCACTTTTTTGGTAACTTGGTTTTAAAGGTTTATAGTGCATATTAAAATGGCATAGATTAAGTGCTTATATAGAACAACATGCTGATATGGATTTTAGAGTTTGCTGGCTGGATTATTTCCATTTAGAATCACCAGATTAATGATACATACAGAAAAATAAAGGCAGGAAATAAACATAGGAGCAGTGGTACTATAGGTACTCAAGCATAAAAGACTGCTAGTAATTATATTTTTATTATGGAAAAAGAGGGAGTTAATGAAAGATATACTGGATTACTTTAGGTCAGTACCTTTAAAAACTGGCTGAAAAAAGAATTTTTGCAGACAGTAATCATCAGACTATAAAATTATAGAAATACTATTCAAGCTATTTAAATACATTTGCCAACTGTTTGGTCTCAGATTTGGGTATGTGTGGGGGTTTATTTGTGTGACAAACACACTTTCTCTCTCTCTCTGTCAGTCACTCTCAAAAAATGTCAGTCTCTTTAAACTATTGTGAAGCTGTTTTGGGTACTGACCTGCTAATACACATAACTAAGAGAAATTTTCACTCAGATGTTGGTATACACTTCAAAAGACTAGCAAACAACCCAGCACCACCGCAGCCAGTTTTCCAGCTGGCTGAAAAATGTTAACACTTTTGGACACCGGTATTTTTGACCAATTTTACAAGTGGAACTGAAGGCTCTCTCATTCAAGGTTGGCACCTCAAAGCCTGCTGGAAATCAGCAAATCTATTCTACCCTCTGCCATTTATTCATTGTGATCTTGGGTAAGACACTGAGAGGCCACTTTTGAAAGTTTAACCCTATTCCCCTATTTGACCTAGGAAGCTGTTCACACAACTTATGCATGTTGAACTCGAGTGCAAAGATAACTTAAAATAAAAAAAAATCAGGTGCCTTGTATAGCTTAGCTTTCCAAGAGGAGTAAAAAGAAATGTAATGAGCAAGGAAACCCTGTAACCTTGACTGTTGACTCTATAAGGAACACAAATGCAACTTCTAGTAGCTGAACTGATGTTTATAGATTAGATTATAGGTTCCCTGGGGCATGCAGAGAAATAATCATGTAGGCTGCTTTGTGCCCAGCTGTGGGATTGATTAGAAAAACTTTGCTTCTAAGAACAAAGGCAGAGGATTGTAATTTGCTGTTTTGTAAAATATAATTGAAGTTTAGCAGTTACTGAACAGGTGTCCGTAACTGACTGGCAGTTGTTTACCTGAAAACATTGCACCCCTGTGATTAGGCGGTGATCCCACTGGCAAAAGGTTAAATGGATTGTGTTGACTCACTGAACCAAGTGGCCTGCTACCCCACCTGGATATAAGGAAGGTGGGAGTGATTTCAGAGAGAGTGAATCAGTCTAGGGGTGTGGACTGAACAGTCCTGAAGGAGGAAGCCTGGGGAAAAGTCTTGAGCTGAACTTTGTTGTGAAGTTAGTTTCTTTGTTAACAAAGCAAAACCCCCGGAAGGAGTGAGACTTTGGGTATGTCTACACTGCAGTTAAACCTGTCAGCTGACTTGGGCTTGCAGGGCTTGGACTGTACAATTGCGGTGTAGACACTTGGGCTGGAGCCTGGGCTGCAAAGAGAGCTGTAAACTCGGTGTAAGCTTGAGAGCTTGTCTCTTTCACCAACGGAAATTGGTCCAATAAAAGATATTACCTCCCCCACCTTATCTCTCTAATATCCTGGGACCAGTAGGGCTACAATACCACTGCATAAAAACAAGTAGCTCATTAGGAAGTCCTATATCTCAGTGGCCTTGTGTCCTGAAATAACATATCCTGTTAGTTAACATGTTTCTTAAGATAATGTTCAACACAATTTTGGCATTAGAACAAGGCCGATCACATTTTAAAAACATGTTAAATGGGGTTGCCTGTGACAAGCTAACGTGTTTTCAAACATGACATCCCTGTTTATGCTGGATACATTTTCCCAGTGTAGTTGTGGGCATCTGTGCTTCTGTTTGTTTAAATCTTTAAAATACATTTCAATGATGATGATTGCATTCCCCATATTTCTGTATAGAAGAAGTAATGTTGGAGCATGGGACAGGGGGAGAAGTTGTAGGGCTGTTTTATTAGTAGAAAAGGTAAAATGCCAATCTTTTAAAAAACTAACTTTTTCAGAATAAATTAGACTTCAAATGATTGTCTATTGTCTATTAGCACATGGAAATGAAGGTGCAATGGTAGCTGGTTACACTGAATACTAGATTTTTTAAATTTTTTTTTTGCTATGCTACAGTTGCTTGGTGGACTATAAATAAAAAAAATTAGGGAAGCTTATGGAATATAAGCTCTGCAATAGATAAAGCGCCATCATTTTTCCATTTTAAATGTGACAAGTGACCATTAAAGTCCCTTCTTTCTTGTTTAATTCCACTTACTGCACTGATTTTAATGAAACTCAGCCATTTGTGATAGAATACACTCCTTTATTGGACTTTCTACAGGCTAACACTTGCTGTTTGGAAAAAACAGGTTTGGTCACTTTTGAAGAAAATAGAAATGGGGAAATCCTGCCTCCCACCCTGACTTCCCAAATCCTCAACAGCAGTCGAACAGGATGCCTCTGGTGGAATGTGGGTCCCATGCAGCAGTGCATGCCCCTGTGAGCCATGTGGAGCCAAAGGGGTGTCTGAGAATGGGACAGGAGCAATGGAGCTCCATGGCTGTGCATAGCCATTTGCCATTCTCTGCATAGCAAGGGTGCAGAAGCTGTGGGGCTTTTGAGGCTGCCACAGAGTGGCTTAGAAGGATTTATAGGGTCATCCTAAGGGTACCCCAGTGTACAGCCTTTTCGCTCTTATAGAAATAACACATACAGACCCTCATCGCATAAAAAGTTAGACTTGCATATTCTTTATAGACTAGCTTTAGTAATGTCTAACCAGATTCTATGGGTGCACAGTAGGACTTGAGAACCCTAATGCTCTAGGATAACCCCAAACTACAGCGTCCTGCATTCAGGGAGTCCAGAAGGACATGGATTCCAGGAGCAGGTTATTTCTCTTTTGGGTGAAAAGAGGTGACTCAGGATACTGTACTGGCATATGTTGTTAATGTGGTCAGTGGGTTGAAGTTAAGCATGTGCTTGAGTGCTTTGCTGGATCAGGGCCTGAGAGCTCAGCACCTTGTAGCATCAAGTCCACAAATCCTCATGCATCAGGACATAAGATAACCACTTGCTGATGTGGGTTAAACACAGGTTGTGTTGTCATTACCTGCCACAGGATTTTCTTTTATGTTCCTCTGAAGCATCTGGTGCTGACCACTGCAGGCAAAGGATATGGGGCTAGGTGGATGTCTGCTCTGATGTAGTACAGCAATACTTATGTTTATACCTTCTACCACTTCTCTTACTACAATAGCATCATCATAGTTCAGGGCAACTGCACCTGGATTCCCCCTCTGTGGGCCACCAAGGCCACCTACTCATAGTCTTCTGGATCCCCAGAAGTCACTTCTTTTGGGCATAGACACGTCTCTCTCTCCCTCCTGATTGGGGTATTTCCAGGCTGCACAGTTCCCTGCCTACGCTGGGAATTCCACAGCAAGTCAGACTGCATCAGCAGGCCTGCTTTGCCGGCCTTCCTCAGAGACTATAAACAGTGTAACTGCCCACAGTTAAGCTACTTCACTGCTCTTTCTAAGCAAGCACATTTATTCTTGAGGTAAAAAAATATTAAAAACAATAAAAAACCCTACAGCCAGGTTAGTAGGCTTACCAGAGATCACCCTAACTCCAGCAAAGGCTCTGGCTGATGAACAAACCCCACATGGGTTTTTCTAAGGTCACAAAGTTATGACAGCTGTTAGATCAGAACAAGAACTTTCATGAAAAGTTTAGTTCCTCCTTTATACAGCCTGGGTCTTTGATCTGGGAATTGGTAATTCACAGACAATGGGTTTCTCCTCTAGGCATAGCATCAAAAGGCTGGGTTTTGCATAACTGAAGGAGTTGTATTTGCATACACTTCCCTCTAGAGATTTCCTGGGAAAACCTCCTTAACTTTAAAAGTTCACGTTGTTTCAAATAGTCCTTTGAAGCTCGTAACACTTCCCAGGGTTTACATTAGTCAGGTCTTCCCCCTAGAGATGTTACATATAATCGGCGCTTAATCTGGAATGAAAGAGTTGCTGGGGCTAAACCCTGGCACAAATTAAGCTCTGGCAGGGCGGCTGGAGAGCACTGGCTGCTGGGTGGGCACCCAGCTTTGAAGGCAGCGCTGCTGCCAGCAGCAGGGCAGAAGTAAAGGTGGTATAGTATGGTATTGCTACCCTACTTTTGCACTGCTGCTGGTCAGGAGCCCAGAAGTGCCAGGGCTATGAACTGCCAAGCCTAGAGGTGCTGGGGTCAGCCCCAGCAGGCCCTGGCACAAATGAAGCAGTGCACAGAATCCCACAATCATACATAAATATTTGCATTTTTAATACAATGAACTCCTAAGATACTTAAACTTAAATCAACAAGGTTTAACTTGATTCAATAAGGTTTGTCCAGGAAATTGCCATATCTGTCACCAAGCATGTCTATCAATTTGTGATTTAGAAATAAGTAGAGGTTTTTAGGAATATCTTGATATCCAGCGGTCTCAGCCCTGAATCGTATTAGTTTTAAGCAAGGCTACTGAGGCTATGAAAGACTGGAGCTCAGTGATGGCAAATACCGAGGAGGGTGAGAATAAACCAACAAGACAAACAACCCGTCCTCACACTCCACTTCTGTATGTATCTGTTTACATTTTTAAACAAATTTGCTTGGAGTGTTTTTGCTCCCCTCTCTTGTTAACTTTCTGTGACTAGAATCTAGCAAATGAACTTGTTGATAGGAATGCTGCCCCATAATAAATAATAATATATGGAGATATACCTATCTCATAGAGCTGGAAGGGACCCCGAAGGGTCATTGAGTCGAGTCCAGCCCCCTGCCTTCACTAGCAGGACCAATTTTGCCCCAGATCCCTAAGTGGCCCCCTCAAGGATTGAACTCACAACCCTGGGTTTAGCAGGCCAATGCTCAAACCACTGAGCTATCCTTCCCCCCAACATTTTAAGTGAATATTGTAGAATACTTTCAGAAAACAAATTCTGAATTTATACTGTCTTTGGAGGGGGGAAGGGGCTGTCACTATATAGCTGTAAAGCATCTATCTAGCATGATCAGGCCTCAGCTTGGCTGAGACTTCTAGGCACTATTGTAATGCAAATAAATAATAATCACACCAAAAACCTGATTGTAACAGTTTTTTTGCTCAGGCTGCATAATCTCAAATATTGAATCCTTCCAGCCAGCTGCTCAGAAAAGAGCTAATTCAAGCTTATTCACACAGTGGTGTCAGCTAATGAAAACCTTTGAGAAGCTTGTCATCTACTCATAGACAATTCATGAACAGGAAGAGGTAAAATGAATCGGGTTTATTCTTTGTGAATTGTTTACCCAGCTGTACGTAAAGAGAATTCCATGGGCATAGAATGAAATCTGTTTTAGAAAGGAGTTGTGTGGACTAGTTGTTTTAACCAATGCATGTTGGGGGATTATTTCACAGGCTTTCAGAAAGACTGCTGTTTAAATTTTCCATAGGTATTAGGAATGACTTACTTCTCCGATATTTAGTCACTGGGGCATTGTTTTCTCTAAAGCTCATTCCCCTAATGAAAAGAAAAGCATTTTTAGTTTACAGGTTTGTCAGATGCAGTAATCCATTATTGCTGGTAATTGCTAGAGTCATCTCACCTCATTGGCTTCCAACAAATCCTCCCAGATTGACATCTCAACAAATTGAAAGTTAAGTGTAGTATAAAAGCTAGTAACAAAATTTGACTGCCTTGTATGGAGGCATTAGATTAATGGTTAGAATTATTTAGCTGCCTGTATTCCTACTTTCCGTGAAAACAAAAACTGAGTAACTGAGTAATATGTATCAGGGCTTATTCAGCTCTGTCTTACTTCTTTTACTGCTTTCATTTGGGTCCCATTTTTTTTTTTTTTTGCTGGTCACTGGCTACATTTCTTTTCTTTTGATTCAGTTATTTATGAAACCTGTGGCAAAAGCATCTTGTCAACTAGAGAGAGATTTAATTCCACAAATGGGAGTGCGACAAATATTGGATTTAGGGTTGAATGGTGGTGTTTCTCCTTCCAGGATATGCAGGTTGGGTTGGTGACAGGTAGAGTGTATGACTCACTTTTGATTAGGATGAAAAAAGAAGTTGATAATGCATGTGGGTGTAAGGGACTTCTGTCTTGTGATGTGGTGCTGCTTAAGGACATAAGAACTGTCATAGTAGGTCAAACCAATGGTTCTTCTAGCCCAGTATCCTGTCTCCAACTGTGGCTGATACCAGGTGCTTCAGGAGGAGTGTTCAGAGAAGGGTAATTACACTCTGCATTAATGAAAACACCATTCCAGGGCTGTGAGGCATGCATGGGAATTGAAACCTCACTTACAGCACTATTAGATATTGTGTAAGTGGTGTAATACTCTCATCTGAGGCAGGTGAGTGTTCTTTTTTCCTCATCCCCTCAGATTTACCTCTGGTTATGGTTTATCTCTCCCAGGATTCTCGGCTGCATTCCCAATATCAATGAATCTTTCACAGTTACATGGTCTGGCTGCCTGCTGATGCTGTCAGCTGCTGTTACTTGGTGCTATGCATGATAATAAAAAACACATTTGAGCTGATTGGTGTGATTATAGGCAATCTGGTGGGTATTGGGTCTCCATGTTTACCCATGTGAAGGCTGCCATTTTATGAATAACTCTGGGGGGGAAATCCCTGTAGAATATAATAGGGATGAAAACTTTTCTATAGAAAATAACTCTAAAAACCTGTAGAATGTTACTCAAAAATGATACCTTCTATAGGGTTGTCTAACCTAATTCTATGGCAAGGGTACAATTTTGTATTAAGGTCTATAGTATGCTTTTAAAATAGGCTATAGAAAAGCTAACACTTTCTGTTGTGTTCTACAGACCTTTTCCATAAAAGAATAGTTTCCTATTACTGCGAAACAGGTTTTATTAACCTGCTGGTTTCAGTAATTATAGCTACAATATATGATATGCAAATAATTTGCTTAGTATTTTCTGCTTGCTATTCTCTTTGTGCCTCATCATAATAAATGTGTTAAGTGGATGCATAATGTATTAAATAATTCCCTTGCTTAAGGCATTTACAAAAGTGTAGTCTTCACAGTCTTTCTTTTTCATCAATGGCCTTTGCATTGCGTGATTTATACAACAAGGAAATAAAAGGTGTGATACATCAAGGTATTTAAGCACATGCCTAATTCTAAGTGAGTGGGTAATCCCACTCATTCTTGTAGGTGAACCTAAAGGCTGTAACACATTGAAGGTAAATACTGTGATGTTACACTCCATATTCTTTATGAAAATATGCTGATGATATGGATATGACATAACTGAGATCTACTTTATGCAATATGGCTCATGTAATTTATCATTGGAAAGGTTATGATTTACTGAATGTAATTATCCAATTTGTGTCATTGTATCATTGCCTGTATCCTATCTGAAGTTAGGAATATTGGCCATGTATCTGTATTTCAAATGTGCTACTTTGGGTGTCGCCCACAACTAGTCCTTCAGGCATAACAATGAAAAAGTCAGACAGGGCTGATGGCCCATTAGGAAGAAACAACAAGACTCTGAAGATACCAATCTCTCTCCTTTCTGAGAGTCGTCCTGAGACTAGCTCTGACACTACTAGGTCAGGTGGTCCTGCCATCTGGTACTAAACACTATTTTGAACTTCTAGTAATTTTCCACTCACACGAGGGAGAGATCAAGTTTGGGAAACAAAAGGCTTCTTGCGTTATGTAAATCTTAAAGTGCCAGAGGAGGGCAAATGGGACTCTCCTCCATGGCCTACCCAAGAAGGACTGCTGAAAGAACCTGAAGGGACAAAAGAGACTAACCCGAAGGGAAAGGCAGGGCTGAGTCCAGACTGAGACAGGGGTCCGGTCTGTAAGAAGAAATAACTAGAACTCTGAGCTACAGAAACTCTGCATCCTACCTAATTCAACATTTAGGGTGAGAAATTACATTTTGTAACCTGTTTCTTTAGTGAATCAAGCTTAGTTTGCATGTTTTGTTTTATTTGCTCAGTAATCTGCATTGTTCTGTTTGCTACCCCTTTAACTGCTTAAAATCTGCCTTTTTTATAATTAATAAAATGTGTTATGTTTATTATTAAACCCAGTTTCTGTAATTTCTAACTCAGGTGGCAGGGGGAGAAGCTGTGCATATCTCCCTCCACATTGAGGGAGGGAGCGACTTTGAGCTTACATTGTATAGATTTCTCTACAACGCAAGACAATAAACCTTTTGGGTCTGCACTCCAAGGGAGATGGACACCTGAGTGCTGGGGCAAGTCCCTTAAGCTGAGTCTTCCCAGAGCTGATCTCAGTGTCTGTGTCTTTCTGCAGCAGGGTGTGGCCCTGTCTGTGTGTGTGCCTAGAGGAGGCTTAAGAGCCTGGCTCAGCAAGATAGGTTAAAGGTTGAACCCCCCCATCCGGGATGCCACCTGACGTGCTGGGGTCCCACTGTTTCCGCCCGTTCCACCAGCCTGGCTTTCCTCACCCTGTCCTAGCTGTGCCAGGCCCTCGAGCCTTCTCCAGCACACACACACACACACACAGGTAGGGACACACCCAGCTGCAAATGGACACAGAGACACTGCGATCAGCTCTGTGTGGGAGGAATCAGCTTGGGGATTTCCCAGCACTCTCGTGCACACCTCCTTTGGGGTATAATCCCAAAATAATATTGTCTTGCGCTGTATAGAAAGATCTGCACAGTGCAAGCTCATAAAAATTCACCCTCTCCCTCAATGTGCAGAGAGACATGCACAGCTTTCCCTCCACCCCCAGAAATGAATGGCACAAACTAGGTTAAAAAATAAGTTTATTAACTACAAAAGGTAAAATTTAAGTGATTATAAGGGATAGCAAACAGAACAAAGCAGATTACTGAGCAAATAAAACAAAACTAAGCTTAATACACTCAAGAAACAGGTTACAAAATGTAATTTCTCACCTTTACATGTTGTTTTAGGCAGGTTGCACAGTTTCTGTAGCTTAGAGTTCCAGTTATTTCTCTTTACAGACTGGACCCTTGTCTCAGCCTGGACTCAGCCCCTGCCTGTCCCTTCAGGTGTTTTTTGTAATCTTCCTTCTTGGACCAGGAGACAATGGAGAAGAGTGTTGATTGATTTACACCCCAGCATTAAATAGAATCTGCATAAGGCAAGAACCCTTTGTTTCCAGTGGAAAAATACTAGCAGTGTTCAAGGTAGTACTCCATACCAGGTGACATCATCAGATGACCCGGCAGTGTCAAAGCAACATCCCAGGAAGCTCCTCAGGATGGTGGGAGATTAGTATGTTCAAAGTTCTATTGTCCTTCTGAAATGGGTCATTCAGGCTAATTGCCTACTGTCTGGTGGGCATTCTCCCACCAGACAGTACGCACACAGTTGTAAGTGTTATGTAGTCGATATTCCTATCTTCAGATACAGAAATGATACATGTATACGAATTGGATAAACACATTCAGTAGATCATAACCTTTTCAGTGATACTTCACATGACCAATCTTGTATAAAACATACCTTAGGCCTGGTCTACACTACGATGTTAGTTCGAATTTAGCAGCGTTATACCGA
>QXTE01000362.1:193410-239539 GCA_003942145.1 Platysternon megacephalum | reverse complement strand
TAAAATCGAATTCCGTAAATTCGGACTAATCCTGTAGTGTAGACGTACCCTTAGTTATGCCATATTCATATCACAACAATATTTTTATGAAGAATATGGCGTGTAACATCACAACCAGTTCTCCTTGGATATAGCCATACTGATATGACTTATCACAGCCATTGGAACTAATCTAAAAGTGCTGTAAGTTAGCATCTTCGTGAATTTATGCCTCCAACCTTTTAAATGGTCATTTAAAAACACTCCAGTACAATGGAATACATTTTAATGTTTTGTCACGCAAACCCTGTTGAAGAGAGATTATTATTTTGGACACCCCTTTTGTAACTCATACAGGCCAAGGGTGGAACATGCTAAACCTAGTTTCCCATTTCAGAGCAGACCGAGAATTGCTTAAATCTTCTTTTCACTGAGATTATGAAATGTGGCCAGAATGTATGATGATACTGTAATGTTTTTTTTTCTTTGGGCTGTCATGAACAGGTGATCAACTTGTGTATTTGCTATGCTTAAAGGAAATGGGGCATGGAGAAATAATGGAAGGATGCTTTAAATGGCTATAACTGTCTCATGAATATTTCAGTGATTGAAAAATAATTCCTCTGTTCAGAATAAGGTCTCAAATCCTTCAGGAATGATGCATTTACTATTGCACTCCCATTGATGAATACACTTTAGGTGATCACTTACTCATCCTTGTACTATTGATTGCCATCAATAACAGCCAAGGAAATGAAAACTGATTTCCCAAAACATAAATACTCACAGTAGTCTCCAAAGAAAAATCATGTTATGTTAGCTGTAGACTGTGACCACCAGAAACTTAGAGGGCTCTTAGGGTATGTCTACACTGCTGTTAGATACCCACAGTTGGCCCATGCTAGCTGACTCAGGCTTGCGGGGCTTGGACTGCAGGGCTATTTAATTGCAGTGAAGACTTCCAGGCTCTGGGACCCTTCCACCTCACAGGGTCCTAGAGCCCGGCCTTCAGCCTAAGCCTGGAAGTCTGCACTGAAGTTAAACAGCCCTGCAGCCCACGCCCCACAAGTCTGAGTTAGCTGGCACAGGCCAACTGTGGGCATCTAATTGCAGTGTAGATATACCCTTAGAAATGTAAATGTTAATGAATAATAGTGACAGATGGACTCATGAGCTGATATTACCATGTGCCTCATCTTCCTCCCTGCATTATAGTCACCTTATCATTTAAAATTAATTACTGGAATGACCACTTGTGTACTTTGTGACATTCTGTACCTTGGAGGAGCCTCCTGTAACTGCCATATTCCTCATTTATATATGATTGTGATCTTGCATATAAAGCATGCCTTGTAAGGTATCAGGGGAAAGGTTATGATCTGCTGAAAGTCATTTCTCTATCCATATATATAAAGCATTAACACATATGAAGTTATGAGAATTGTGTTGTATGGTTGTCACTAAAACCTATTGTAAGTTGGGGATTCAGCCAGATATTAACTCCCCAGAGGAAACTGCAAGGAAAGTAACCAACGCCCAGGTCGGGTGTGAAACAACCCATCAACACCCATTGTCCAGCAAGGGAGCTACAATTCAATGACTCACCTGCATGAGGCCACACCAGTGGAATTGCTCAACCTTGCCTGGAGACTCAGCAATTCCTCTCAGACATGCCTGGACTTGTGTTTTCCAAGCACATAGGACTGAGGGTATAAAACAGACACAGTGGCCACATGCTGGACCCTTTTCTCCTTCACCCACCTATGCTGCAAGCAACAAGGACACTCTGAACACTCCAACTGAGGGGACTGGCCCAGATTTCAAGGGTGAAATCTGTATGCTATGGGCTGCAATATCATGTCGGGTGAGAGCAACTGTGTAATCTAGATGTTGCCCAGTCTAATAGGGTTGAGAGTTTAGACTTCATGCTTATATTTTCTTTTCTTTTTGTAACTAACTCTGACTTTTTGCCTATTACTTAATATCACTTAAAATCTATCTTTTGTAGTCAATACACTTCTTTTACTGTTTCTTTACCAGTGAGTTTGTATGAAGTGTGTGGCAAGTGCAGTGCAAGACAGTATATTCCTGAGGTACAAGGCTGGAAGCTGCGCGGATTTGGCTCTGGTGCCTTTCTCTGTGTGATTCATGAGTGGCTCTGGAAGCTTTCATGCAATCTAGCTGGGCGTGGGGGCTCTACATGCTGTTGTGCTGAGTGATCACAGTGTCTGGAGGGGTTTGCTGCTGGTCACTAGCAAAGCATTGTGAGAGACAGCTCAGGCTGGAGAGAGTTAAGGGGGCACAGCAGTCCCACAATCCCAGGCTGTACCCCGGGCAACCCATCACATGCATTGCTAGTGGTTCCCTTGTGTGACCTGGTCCTGGGGGCCACACTGAGGTTGCTTAATCAGGCAAACTGCAAAGAATGGGGCAGACAATCCCCAAAACTGGCAGTTATTCTAATACTTAGATTCACCAAGCCAGCAACAAAACAGCTTCTAGAATACCTTACAGGTTACCCAGAAGCCAAAAACACAGTTCCCTTAAAGCAGGGATCGGCAACCTTTGGCACGCGGCTCGCCAGGGTAAGCAGGTTTGGCCGATTGCGGCTCCCGCTGGCCGCGGTGCGCTGCTCCAGGCCAATGCGGGCTGCGGGAAGCGACGGCCAGGAACAACACTTCCTTAGCTCCCGTCCCCTAACGCCCCTACTCTACTTGCGCTACATTGATGACATCTTCATCATCTGGACCCATGGAAAAGAAGCCCTTGAGGAATTCCACCATGATTTCAACAATTTCCATCCCACCATCAACCTCAGCCTAGACCAATCCACACAAGCGGTCCATTTCCTGGACACTACTGTGCTAATAAGTGATGGTCACATAAATACCACCCTATACCGGAAACCTACTGACCGCTATACTTACCTACATGCCTGCAGCTTCCATCCAGGACACACCACACGATCCATTGTCTACAGCCAAGCTCTAAGATACAACCGCATTTGCTCCAACCCCTCAGACAGAGACAAACACCTACAAGAGCTCTNTATTCAAATGACACCATCATAGCCATGCCATCAGGGGTTCGTTCACCTGCACATCTACCAATGTGATACGTGCCATCATGTGCCAGCAATGCCCCTCTGCCATGTACATTGGCCAAACCGGACAGTCTCTTCGCAAAAGAATAAATGGGCACAAATCTTACATCAGGAATCATAACATTCAAAAAACAGTAGGAGAACACTTCAACCTCTCTTGTCACTCATCCACTCATCCCTCGCCCGAGCCGCTTCCCGCTGCCCCCATTGGCCTGGGACGGCGAACCGCCGCCAGTGGGAGCCGCGATCGGCCGACCCTGCCGACGCGGCAGGTAAACAACCTGGCCCGGCCCGCCAGGGTGCTTACCCTGGCGAGCCGCGTGCCAGAGGTTGCCGACCCCTGTTATAGTCCAATGTCCAATATCAGGGTGATCCAGACTGGAGCTGGTGACCTCAGGCTTATGACTCAAACTTCCTCTGATGACGCTTCAAGCAGATCTGAGATAACAGGATCAGGGCCCTAAAGTTCTTTTTATAGTTCTCTGGCAGCCTCTTGAGAGCAGGCCTTCCTTGGGTGAAGCATTGCGGCTTTGAAGTAAAACCTATTTCCTAAGCATCACTGGTAATTAGGTGCATGGATTAGCATAAGGCAACTGCCCATCTCCCGCCATTTACAGGTAGTTTACTACATACTTCAAAGAGAAATCAAGACAATTATATTACTACATTCACAGTTCATCTAAATGTTAACATCTCCTTTTGATCTCTGAATTAACAGAATACAGAAACAGATAGGAACTGTTTGGTTACATTGTTAACCTGTACCAATATATATGTAAACACACAAAAAATACAATCCAGTGTCTCCTAGTATGTCTCTAAAGCAGGGGTCCCCAACGCGGTGCCCGTGGGCGCCATTGCGCCCGCCGGGGGGGTCTAAGTGCGCCTGCGTAGCCCTCGGGGTGGGTTTTGTTTTTTTTTTGGCGCCCGCTGGCAGCACTCGGGGTTTTTTTTTTTGGTGCCTGCCAGACGAAAAAGGTTGGGGACCACTGCTCTAAAGGTTGAATCTAGTTAGTCTGCTAGTGCTTAACCCCTTCTGGGTCAGTGTCACACTTTGTATCACATTAAGAGAAAATGAGTATACAGTATCTGCTTCGGGTGGGGGAAGGGTGGGGAGTTTGCCAGGCATGAGTGGTTGTTCTGACCTGCGAGAGCCAAAGAGTATTTCTGTGTGACACTTTATAAATTGCATTTTGTTGAGAGGCTGCTTCTAAAATCAATTATTTTTGATATATGCATTATTGACATTTTCCCAGTGATGTGTGTCCAGCTGACAAGAGTACAGATATTGATAAACATCCAGGTCAAAGTCCATCAAACAAAAGTGTCTCTACATTTGCAATATACATATTGCAAGCGTGGTGTTTTACGCTGTGATGTGACATGACGTGAACTTTTGCATGGTTTAATAAAATGGACAAGTTACAAAAGAATGTAGGAAAGAGAAGTATTAACTTGAGAGCCCGTTTCTACAGACTTCTACACTTGTGTGTAGCCTAAGGTTTTTTACATAATAACTGGGCAAGAGCTGTCCAGAATAAATGAAAGGTGTTTATCTTGAGAGCTTTATATTTTGCTGGGTCAGAAAGTGTTTCTCTCTCTCTCTCTCTCTCTCTCTCTCTCTCTCTCTCTCAAACTGATTCTGGAGGAAGATTTTTTTTATTGGAAAAGTGTGACTTACCACTTTGATCTGAATGCTGTTAAGCAGCTGGTCAGTTTAATTGGTTAGCAAGCAGTTTCACCAGCAAGAATGTTTCTGAGATCAGCCCTTGAATGTAAGAGGTAACCATTGAAGTCAGTGGATACTGATTCCTTCCATTTGATGGGGGTGTATAATTTTCTGTAAACTCGATCCATGTCCTATGACTGGAGCCTGGAAATAACTTTTACCAGCACAGCTGTGGGTGTTACATTCTCATCACAAATCTTTAAATTACAACAGTGGGCAAATGACTGTTTTTGAAACTACATCCAAGATCTGTTTGGGATACTTTGTTTAAGGGAGGGGGGGGGAGGGCGGGAGGAATCTACTATGCATTTTAGAGCCCATTGTTAGTTTAATAGAATGATCTCAGTAAAATATAACAATATAATTTGGCACTGAAAGGATACAACAGTTACACTGTGATTCTCCTTCTTGTGTTAGCTCTTCTTGTATGTCAATAGCAAGCTGCAGTAGCACTGGTAGTGGCATAAGAAGCACGGCTGAGCTATGCCAAGTAGACTCACCTGACATTAGAATAAGGAATTGTAGACTCCCTCTGAAGACCAACCAATTACTATATTATTGGTTAGCTCCACTACTGGTGTAAATCACTGTAGCACTGTTTACTTTGATGGAAGTAGTTACACTTTACATCAATTTCCACCATCTGAGCCTGTGACCCAATATTTTATTTGCATGATTGAGCGATGCTGAGCTCCAAATGAGAGGCAGAGATCCCGTAGTTCCTCTTGATTTCAGAGGGTGCGTAGTTCTCTACAGCGCCAGTCCTGCAAAGGTTTACACACATCCTTTAATATTACGCACTGTGGAGTAGTTTCACTTTCGTCAATGGGACAGCCCACGGGGTAAAACGAAGCATGTGCTTCTGCCTTTGCAAGAACTGCAAATGAAACCTTGATATGGGAAAATGCTTTCAGAAAATCACAGGAAGTTGATTTGTCTTTCCAGGACGATGATTTGCACTGCACTTTTCCATTCAAAGCAAATGTATAGGCACATGATCCTATGTATCTTTTAGTGATTTGGGGACAATTTTATTGACATTTTGGAAGCTTTTATCAATACTGTTAATTCTTCAAATTGAAGCTGTATTTCTCTGTGTGCATGGCTATAAGCAACACAAAAATTGCGTAGAGATTTACTCAGGGCTATTAAGTTCATATCCTGTCTTTATCTTTATCTGTCTATACCATTTGGTTAAGTTACATACCTTACATATTGTCCATTTAATAAATCTTGTCACCTTTTAAGGTAATGCTTTGTTGCTGCTGTGATTGGTACAATCAGTCTTTGTTTTTTTAATCCTTTGATTTTATTGCTATTGGCTGCTTTTCTCCACAAAATCAGTGTTTGTTAGATCAATTTCCAAAACAATGTTACCACACAAAAGAAGTGATTGCCTATGCTGTAAACTTCCTGTAATGAAGACATTGAGATATCACTGCTGTCCTGCACAAGTGAAACAGTGCAAAATGCATGATATTCTCCATGGCCTGCATTACATTTGTTACCCAACCTATAGAGTTGGTTGGATAAGACTTCTGGGTATCTGGACACCTTTGATCTCTGTTTTTTGTGTCATTCTGTTTGTTAGAAGCATTGCATCAAGGCAATTTATAACACTCTCATATGTTCCCCAGTATTTAGGGTCTAATCCTCTCTTTCCCCCAAAGCAAATCAATGAGGTCAATGAGATTACTCCAGTATAAAATGAATGTATGTGAGAAGAGAATCAGGCTCTCGGCCTTTTTATTTTTACGTTGTTGTACTCACAACCTTCAACTCCCAGTGAACTGAGTGGGAGCTTAGCCACTGACTTGAGCGGGTGAGTGAGAATTCAGGGTGTTGAGTGCTAAGTCAGGATCAATGACTGGAAAACATTTGGAAAATGGTAGGATAGGGGCTCTTTTTAAATTTTGTTGTCTTGGAGTGTGGTTTTGTAAACATTGTGGTAAAGCCACCAGCTTGGTTTCATCTCTTCCCCCTTCTCCTCCCCCCCGCCAGTTAATCTATATTTCTTCTGATTTTCCTGCTCATCTTTCACGTTAGTTTTTGATGATCTCAGAGTTCAGAACACTTTAGCTCACTGTAGGGGCTGATCATGAGGGCTTCTGAGCACCCCCAACTGCTGCTGACTTCACTGGGGATTTCAGGTGGTTAGCAGTGTTCAGGACAAGGTTATTGTTTGTTTGTTTGATATTACAATTAGTGTGTATAGAGCCTGAACGCTTCTCTTTTTATGAAGGGGGGGAAGGTTTCTATTGTGATTGTTTGTTTACATATGTGTAGCTCTTTCATCCCACATCTATTATCCTCCTGATTGGCCAATAGTTCAAGGGCACAACTGTAGGCCAAGATTCTCCAAAGTGATTAGTGATTTTTTTGGGTGTGTGTGTGTGTCCCCAACTTGAGTTGCATTAAACAGGCCTTGACTTTCAGAAAGTGTTACGCTACAACCTTTTAGTGGCCGCCTAGTTGGGCACCCAAAATCATGTGGTTGTTCTCAAGGTTTTGGCCATACATTTTCAAATGCAGGGTTTAAGTCAACTGGTTTCATTCTTGATGAGGAAAACTAAGTCAGGAAGAAATCTACGTGCCAGAGAATTACACAGATCTATTATAAACTGGTGTTAATCTGCACCATATTGCTATCAATCACCATATTGGCAACTCCCCAAGTTCTTTTGGGAAGCATGAAAATTATAGAGATCTGAGCCACTTGTTCTACAGGTTGGTATTTTAATAGCATCCGAAGAAGACATTTTCTTCAGCTGTACCATCATATTAGGATTCATACATACTTGCTCCATTTCATGCACTCTAAACACAGGCTCCTTAAGAAGAGAGACAGTTTCAAGACCATTCTTTTTCATTCCCTTCCTTGTCCTTCCATTGGCTTTAAGGGATGTTTAATAATTATGCCTGCTGTTGTAAAAGCTAAAAAGTAATTTTGTTAGAGTTCCTGAGATAACCAAGCCTGGGTTTGGTTTGACCTCCTTGTGTGGCAGACTTTGAGTATGGAAAAAAGATCCAGGATGTTTCAGAAAGTGGTACTGGGGATTCAATGCATAAGACTCTCTCCACTTAGTCCAGTGTTCCAGACTGATGTTTGGAGATACTGTTTTGTTCGAGGTTGTTTTTCTAATGGAGCATATCTGAAGCCCATGGGTACTTAGTCATCAAGATCCCATGGAACTTTTTGCATAAGTATGGATGTTAACCTTGGAGTAATTACATTCTGAATACTACATTAGCTGTCCTCCCCGCCTCTCCCCCCCCCCATTTCAATTGGAGAAGTTTCTTTAATTCTTCTCTTTGAAAACTGTGTGTAGTGTTGATGATACAGGATGACTGATAGATCAGTGTTCACATCACATTCCCCATCAGTACCCGGCCCCAGCCGGGGAAGCTAATGATCTAACCAGCAAACCCAATTCAGTGATGAATCCTGGTCATGTGCCGCCTGAGGCACGTTGCACATAACCTAAGACCACTACCCAAGAAATGTCTATATTTTGGCTGTGAGTGAGAGATCCCTATACATACAGTATATACACCAGCCAAGATATTCAATTGTGGGTATGTCAAAGGCATGCCTTCCGTGTAGTGCCCCCTGCTGGCTAGGTGCAGCTCTGTGGCATCCTGCCTCAATTCCTAGGAATAATCCATAGATGCTTTATGTCCAATAATAACCCCACTTCTTGGTGACTGTGTTGATTTTACTTTGGGCTTATTTTATGTTAATAAACCAAAGTAAAGTCTCTTCTGCCCCTGTCATCCTCTGAGCACCTGCCCCACTTCCGAGGTCTGTCTGGTTCCCAGTTTCTCAAAATAGTCTCTTCCCCTCACCCCTGTCTCTCACTGAGCACAGTCCCGCTTCCCTGAGGCCTCCCTGTTGTCACAACCCAATGGCCTCCTCCCTCAGGCAGATCAGCATTGTATGTTGCTAACGCTGTTGCAAGCATCGCAAGGCATTTTGGGAAGGGTTAAAGGTGTGAGTGTGGAGTGGAAGATTCCTTTGCAGGTTGTGAGAGGCCAAAGGGGGAGGGAGGAAGAGAGCAGAGAATGGGTTAACTCGACACTTCAGCTAGCTTAGTCTGAAGATAAGATGCAGGCCCCAGTCCAAGGTCACGGCAAGAAATCTGCAGCTGCAGTCACATCTTACCCAGCCCCAGCCAGCCATGAGAACATGAGAACTAAGCTGAGCAGGACTGCAAAGAGTGCAAAAACAAGCAAGACGACAAAGGTCAACAGGGATGGGGGGAACAAGGTTTTGTGTCCCTCGAACTGGTGTGTTTTGGGAAAGCTGAGAAGGCCACAGAAAGCTGGTTTGGACTGGTACAAAGAGCACCAGGAACAGAGGTCCCTGAACAAAACACCCGCAAAAGAACCCAGAACTTACAACCCCTCCCAAGAGCCAAAGCAAGTCGGAGATCAACAGCGGACCTTGACGACCCGTGCACGGGACAAGAACTTCCGTCCACCCCTCCCTCTCTTCTTCTTACGTTACATCCAGGCTTGGCCAGCCTTGGCTAGTGCGGGTGTGAGTGTGAAAGTGGGTTAGGGCTTGGGGCACTAACACTTTGCTTTTTCCTTCCTCTGAGTGACGTGGGGGATCCCCAGCGCTCTCCGCTGTTATTTTATTATTAATAAAGCTTTAAAATTCAGTCACATGGTGTGCTCCTTCATCTCCTCCCCTAAAGATCCTGCGGCCTCAGCCCGATCACCTGACGCCCCGGGCAGGTTGGTAACAGAAATCTGTCACACTGTCTGGTTCTAAGCCTCTTTGTTAAGCACAGTTATCAGCCCTTCCCAGGCTCTGCTGACTCAGTCTTTCCCCTTAAAGTCAGAGGGTTGCACAGGCCCACTTCTTGGGGTTGTGTTTTCTGCACTCTCAGCCTGCTCCTCCAGCTGCTTCCTTCCTGGGCCTTTTCAGAAGCAATTCTCCTCTCTTCCTTTATAAGTCCCAGGTGTCTTCCCTTAAAACCCATTGATCAGTCACAGATTCACTGGACCCTGTTCTCTTTTCAAGTGACCTGTCACCCTTAGACAGGGTTTCTGGATCTGGGCACTTAAATCCATAATTAGGCAACTAAAGTGTCCTTTTTTTTGTTTCCTTAACAAAGATTAAGGTGTGGGGGTGTAAACCAAAAAATGCAGGAAATGAAACCCTCTTTGACATTTGTGAAACTCTTCATTTTGTTCAGCCAAAACTATTGGCTGAATTTGCCCTGAATTTGCAAATAGTTTTTGGTGCCCAGAAAAATGCACTTTTTGGCAAATTTACTACGTGCTAAAAAAAATTTGCATAGCTCTACCAGAGATGCTGATTGTTAAGGTTGTGATCCTGCCATCAAATGAACGTGGGAATACCTTTATATCTATACGGAGTCCCACTGAAATCATTGAGGCTCTGCATGAGAGCGAGAAACTCTGCCTGCGCTGATCTGATTGCTTGATTGGTATCTAAATGTGGATGTAGGGGTCTACTTTTTAGACAGTTAGGTTCTTAAAAATGTGGCCAGCCTGGATATTTCCTCAAGATCAGCCAAAATGAAAGGAGCTTTACAAATGCTGTTTCCATCTAGCAAAATCTTATTTGTTATAGTGAAAAGGTTACAATGGAGAAATATCCTGGTACTGGAAAACCTCTATGTCCTTCCTTTCAGCTGCTTAATACATGTATTTCTGCTGCCTTCACCTTCATCACTTAAACTCTCTTGTCTAATATGGAAATGTCTCCAGTGATCCAAATTATGAGGCATGGTGGATGACTTTATACATTTAAGGACCGTTTTCCTTTCAGCTCTCCACGGAGAGAGCTCTAGGGCATCACATACTGCACTGGGATCTGAACCTCATTAACAATTCGAAAGGTCTTTTCAATGAATAGGCACTTTCTTTGAATCCTATTATATCTCTCTGGTGCAGAATTGTACAGATTTGTAAGGGGGAGAGATTTTAAGTAAGGCTCCAAAGATAATCACTATCACTAGCAAGATGAAGACAGATCTATTCATAAAAAGAATAATTTCAGTTCCCACAATAATCTAAAATGTATACAAAATAAATGATCTGTGTCTCCAGAATGGATACCACATGGCTAATCAGGATCTCCAGTATATCGGCTTTATGCATGAAGCTAGGATATTTTCAGCTGAAATGTTGCTAATAATGACCCTGGCATAATTCACAATTTGCAGTGCCATGCTGTGGAAATGCTTCCTGAACGATTCATCTTTCCCCTGTATACAGAAGCTGCACTGGGATCAGGAGTGCTGCCTGTCCCTCTTGGGCCATCGGCTGAACCGGAAATAGCATAAACCCTGGCTTGACTTTTTTATTTTTATTTTTATTTTTCACTTGGTGTTGTGGAGTAGTTGGAAATTCAGTGAATGTCTGAATGTGTTGGAGCCCAGCATCCCGAAGCGCAGAGAGACAGCTGTACACAGAAGGCTGATTCATAGGAGTGCCAGCAACTGCTGTGCTTTGTTAAAGACCCTGATGCCAAATATGGGAAGAGGACAGAGTATTTTCTGTGAGACGGTACAGGAATGACTTTGAGTTGTCCCACTCTCCAGCTGCACAGAGGAGAACATATTCTGCGGCTCTAATATAGATCTTTTATCCACACAGTGCAGATGTAGGAAAAAGAGCTACTTTTAAATAGTTTCTTGGGCCTTTTCATTGCTTTTTGCATCTTCTCCACCGCCTGTCCCCCCAAACCTGAAGATCACTTTCCCTAACACAGTTCTTGTTCTTCATCATCCCCTCTCCTCCTCCTACCAAGCAAAAACCTGTTTTTTGTTTTTGCATTTGTGTAAGAGAACCTTATGGAGCTGTCAGTCTGATGGTAAATTTGACTTGCTGGAATACGTTGATCCCTTGATCAATAGGTGACACTTGGTCATTAATGGGACAGCCCAGAGGAGCTGTCATAAACATCCCAAGAGAAATACTCAAAATAAAATCTTTGCTCATAAAGTGGTAAAAATATGTGAAATCGCCTCATTTTTATTTAGTTTCTCTGGCTTGTTCTATTTCCAGTGTAATGTGTTTGCTGTGTGGGGTGGCTCTTTTTCTCACTGTTGCTTTTTACTCTTTCCAGCTGGTTATTTTCTTGTCATCACATGCTGAGGCCCAGATCCTGCAAAGATATAAACATGTGCTTAACTTTACGCACTGTGAGATGGTAGTCTCTGCATAAACTTAGGCATGAGTCTTTGCAGTGACAGGGCTTTCGATGGTGTGGGGACCTGTGACAGGGTGCTGGGCAAAGGGTTGCTGATTCAGTCCTCTGTCATGCCAGCTCCCATTTAGGGGGATAGATAACCTGCCTCTAATTGGGGAAGCAGAGACAGCTGCTGCCTAATTAGCCTGGGGCTGTATAAAAGCCTCAGGGGGAGGGAAAGGCAGGGAGTGGAAGCAGGGAGGTAGCTCTTCCCTCCCCCCTGCCTGCAGACGGTGAAGGGCCAACTGTACATGGTGAAACAGTGGTGGGAACAAACCTGTGAATAAACTGCACCAGTGGATACTAACCCCAGGGTCTCCGAGTGACTCTGTGGACTTAGCAGACGCAGGAGCCAAGGGGGCGCTGCTGCCAGGGCCGGCTCTAGGCACCAGCAAAACAAGCAGCTGCTTGGGGCAGCACATTTGCAGGGGGCGGCATTCGGGCCATCCTTGTTTTTTTTTTTTTTTTTTTTTTAAACTCACTTCCTCCCCTCTCACAACCCTGCAGAAGTGGAGCCACGGAGGAGCTGGGGATCCAGCATGGGAGCTGAGAACCCACGGGACCCTGGGAGCTGTAGTTCCTTGGCTAGCTCCCTGCCTAGAGAGCCAGCCCTGGAGCAGGGAAAGAACTACATTTCCCAGCAATCCCTTGGCCGCTATCAACAGGAAAGGGAGGGGGAAGGAGTGACGTAGCTGAGCCATGCTGTAGCTTGCTGTGAGTTGAAAGGGGTGGCCCTGTGAATGGGGAACAAGTGTGCCCAGCCCAAGGGGTAGGCGGCTTTGGTGCAGAGATCCCCTTCAGAAGACTTCCCCAGACTGGATTAGGGATACTGGTGTAACCTCACCTTGCAGCCCCCAAAGAAGGAACTGGGTGGACTAAATGGACAATGTACCTCTGTATCTGAAGCCTAGCAAGGGAGGTACGTGGATCCCACTAGAATTTAAAATGAAAACTGAAAGAGGGGAAGCTCTACTAGAGGACTTGGGCAGCTTTAGATACAGTACCAGGCACGTAGGAGGATTTCCACTTCTGAACCATGGAAGCAGAAATTGGCTTTTCCTTTCTAGATTTAGCTAATATTCAGAAAGGGAATCTAGCACCTGCCCTCCAGATTTGAACACCCTCAAAATTCAGGAGTGCTCACGCTCAATTTGGGCAGCTGTTACTTCATTTCTCCCAAATCAAATATACTGATCCACTGTAACTTGCTGTAGATAAAGTAGGATAAAATTGAGCAAGAAACGCTTCCCAGTGGTTATTAGGACTGGAATTGCTATTTTCAACAGCCATTGCTTTTTTTTTTTTTAGTTTTATTTGTTTAAAAGGAAGACAGTGATATTGCATTGGCAAATTCCCCATAGAAACAAAGAGTGGAGCAAAAGAATAATAAAGGCACCTCAACTGTTCCTCATTTATGTAGGACTGTCTTATAATATGCATCCAGATATCCTCCAATCACACAAGCTGAAAATTGTTTCACTTTACTGCAGTTCTGTAACTATATGGGAACCAATCCTGTCTGTGTTCTGTGCACATCCAAAATTCCTGCTGAATGACCCGCCCTGGGAGCGAGTTACCAGTGACCCAGGGCTGGGACAGCAGGAGGGTGCAGGTTGGGGGGGAGAGCCCAGCGCTGGGGCAGCAGGGGGTGTGGGTGGGGGGAGAACCCAGGGCTGGGGCAGCAGCGGGGAGCCCAGGGCTGGGGTGGGAGGCAGCCAAAAATGTTTTTGCTTGGGGCAGCAAAAAACCTAGAGCCGGCCCTGGCTGCTGCACTCTGCTACAGGACCATTTTTCATTGCATGTGTTAGCCTAGATCCAAGGGGGCCTGTTCCTGATTAGGGTCACTGGGTGCTACTCAATACGTGTAATATTAATAAACACGTTGCCTTTGCAACAGTCCCTTTAATACTGTCTGGTTCTGTATCTGAGCCCAGTGAATTCTGACTTGAGATTCTTAGGAGCAGAGATTGTATGCATGCTTGCACTCACCAAGTACGCATGCAGTTGTTCACCTAACGTGTGGGTGATTATTATACCTGTGTACACTGGGTGATTCCATACATATGGCTAGGCTGGATAGAATTCAGTTTTCATTTTGTTATAATTTTGACAGATATCAATGTTTATTTTAAAGCATTTTCTCCCTATTTTTATGGATTTTAAACATTCACAGTTGCAGGAAATAATGGTGGGGAGGTAAGACCATGGGAGAGTCAGACGCTAATTATGTAATGACCGTGAAAGTTGAGATTCAAAAAGTGAAAGCTTTATGTCTGTTAAAACACCAATAATCAACATCATGTACTGTATATTAAGGCTAAAACTTTGAATGATACTCTAAGTTCTCCAGCAGCTCCTTTCTTTCTTTGCCTAATTGTAAATTTAGATTATTGATGGAAATAGTGTGTGTGTGTGTGTGTGTGTGTGTGTGTGTATGTACAGTGCAATTGACACATACGGATGATAAATCTAATCTTTCCAACGCTACATATGGCTGATTGTATGAACAGGTGGTCACAATTACCGGATTTGCGTATGCAGTCACAGCAAATGTGTGCACAATAATGGCTTTAGCCATTAGGTACCATGGTATTATTGAAGTGTTAGGTTCCTATAATGAGCACTTATTTCAGGGTACATCCCTAGTGATTAGAAATTAAGCTGGGGCCATACTGCAGAGATGAGTCAGGCACTCAAGTAGGAGCAACCTTTGAACCTGGTGTTGGTCCTGCTTTGAGCAGGGGGTTGGACTAGATGTCCTCCTGAGGTCTCTTCCAACCCTAATATTCTATGATTCTATGAACTATCTTCAAGTGGATGCTCTTGGCTGTTCTGTTATGTTTCCTTGGATTCTTCTCAATAGTGGCAAGAAACTCATCTTCAAGTCAAATTAATGGAGGGTATCTATGACTTAATATGATCACAGATATCTATATGAATTGCATATTTCCATCTGTGCTGGACTTCAGAAGGTGTGTCTACAGAGTGCAAAACAAACCAACAAAATCCCTGAGGCAGCAAGTCTGAGCCCGGGTCAACTGACTCAGCCTTGTGGGACTCATGTTACGGGGCTAACAATAGCAGTGTAGATCTTCCTGCTTGGGCTGGAGTCTGGCTCTGAGACCCTACCCTTTCACTGAATTTCAGAGCCCAGTCTCCAGCGGGAGTGTCTACATTGCTATTTTTAGCCCTGTAGCATGAGCCCAAATCAGTTGATCCAGGCTCTGAGACTCGCTGCTGCAGAGGTTCTTTTTGCTGTGTAGATGTCCAATCCCATCTTAGGATACAACTTCAACACCCTCACTCACCTATAGGAAACCCCTCCAAGAGCTTGAGCAAGCAGCCTTAATGGCTCTAGTCTGGTTTTCTAGGGGAGCACAGAAAACAGAGCAGGGTGGGTCAGGCTGCAAGACCAAGATAGTCACACAAACACTTCAGATGGATCTGGGCTCACTGGGCAAGTTGGTTCAGTTCTGTTCCTCAGCCTTCCTTTTTAAATCACATCTAATTTAGCTTTTGAAGCATAACACTAGGTGAGACTAAATGTGAATATCGGCTGTTTGTTGTTTTAAAATCCCTTTTCTCTAATGACACCTTAGAGACTTGCCACAAGTACTCCTGTTCTTTTTGCTGATACAGACTAACACGGCTGCTACTCTGAAACTTTTCTCTAATGCTTTGTTCCAAATGCTAAATAAAAACTTTTGTTTTAAAAAGGATGTTGGTCAATATCATTGATCACTGGTTGCTAAAGGGAGTGTCAAGCTGGTGCCTGAAACCCAGTTGGACCTGCGGAGTGATCAGTGGTAGGCATGTACAGGATAGCACATCCAGGTTCTAGTGTGAATGTGGAAGAGTTGTGAGATTTCATCTGGGACAGGTAGTGGCAAGGAGCCAGACATCTGAGAGGGTGACAAGAAAGGGGACAGAGGTATGGCAAGCCCTGTGACAACATCCTATTTTTCATATACAAGTATCATGACACAACAGGAACATAAAGAAAAGGCTTACCATTATTATTGTTAATTTATTTCTTGGTGAGGATGCATATCAAACTAGGGTTACCATATTTCAGGTTCCCCAAAAGAGAACACTGCTGGAAGGGGGAAGAGCTGGAGGGCGGGTGCTAGAAGAGTTATTTGGAGGTTGCTGGAGGGGTGTGCATAATGGGAGGGCAGAGCTTGGGGGGGTGCGTGTACCGGGGGGGGGGGGTTCTGGAGGGGGTACCTGAAGCCTCCCTCTCGAGGTGGGGGGCAGTGTCATGGTGGTAGGGCAGCTAGTATAGGCCCAGAATGCAGCACTAGCCCCTCAATCAGCACCTCCTTGCGGGCCTCTCCCCCTTCCCAGGCCAGAGAGCCAGGCCTGGGTGGGTGGGATCCAGCAGCAAGGAAGTGACCAATCAGGGCGCAGAGACAACTCTTTCTGACCTGCAAGGTCTTCTCCACAATAATCCCAGACATCCTCTCATTTGAAAAATCCACCTCTACAGAGGGCAGAGGTTCAAAAAAGAGGTCATGTCTGGGAAAACCTGGACTTATGTAACCCCATATCAAACAAAAGGGTCTTAGGCTCCCAATCTGCAGTGAGCTCTGTGCAGTTTGACCCTATGCCCATGAGGAGCCTTTTTGAAGTCAGTAGGCTTCCATGAGGCTACAGAGTTCCACCAATGTGGACACCATCACAGGATTGAGGTCTATAATCATCCTCTTTCCCCCAAATCCAACTGCCTGAAAATTCTGCCGCTCAGACACAAGAGAATAATTGAAATGGGGGTGTTATTTTTTTTCAATTGACCTAGGGCTCAGAAATGTAAGACCACTACTGGGAAAACTCATCTGAGGAAATGCTCTTTGGGGTCTTCTGAGAGCAGAGCTGAAAGCTTTGCATGAATCTTACGCTGGAATCTTGCAGTGCAGCTGGTTCTCTAGCTGAGTTGTGGTTTTTGTCAGTTGGTAATATTACTCAGTGATGGAGACTACAGTTATATGGAGATATACCTATCTCATAGAACTGGAAGGGACCTTGAAAGGTCATCGAGTCCAGTCCCCTGCCTTCACTAGCAGGACGAATTTTTTGCCCCAGATCCCTAAGTGGCCCCCAGTTGTGATGGAGGAAAGTCTTTCAACCAGAGGTATATTATAGCTGGTGGAATGGAAATGAAGTTTGCTGATGTTGAAATAAAAGGGATTAATATCACCCCCTGTGCCCCACGCACTAACAGTTTCAAATTTCTGCTTCCTGGGGAGAATTAGACATGTTAAGCCTCACAGATTCCATGACCTTAATGTGTCTCGCAGCTTGTGTGTCCAGTGTGGCGCCTTGCGCCTGATTTTGTTTAGACCCACAGCTCCTGTTGAATCAAAGGGAGCCCAGAAGTCCAGTAGAAGCTGAATGTCCTTAACACTACTGGAAAAACTCAGGCACAAAGTGTTTCAAATTGTGCATCCAAAAGTTGAGGTGCCTAATTTGATTAATGGCTGTTAACTACGGACACTAGTCATACTGCTGAAAGACAATATAAAGACCTGTTATCCCTTTTTGGCCCAAGCAGTTAGTCAAAGTCTGGTGCCCTATGGGTTGTTCCAGGTGGGAGGAGAAACTGACAGTGGAGTTGGGTGCCTTTGAAGCAATCTTGTTTATTTAAAAAGAATGTACAAAATCCTGTTTACTCAAGCACAGGAGGAACAAGAAAAAACAAACACTTCCCCTTCCCCCCGCCCTCCCCCCACGGCTCCAGGAGACAGCTTCTCTGTTCACAGCACCAAACTTTCAGCAAGCTCGTTGTGCTTGTATGTTTGGCTTTTTTATGTTTCACTTTCTGGTGCACGTGCAGGTGCATATCCAGGTCATATCCAGCACAGCTCTCCAACTACAAATTCCTGGGTGGGCTTGGGTGTGCTGCCCCGTCTTTGAGACCACTATTGGTTCCTGTATTTAACCTGAATGGAGAGTGGCTGCTACATCCATCAGTTTAGGGGTCTTTAACCCAACTGATAACAGAGCTACAGGTCTGTCTCATCTTACGTGCATTTAACATGCACGATTTCGGCTTTGCGCAGTCGGCAAAAACACACACAAAAAAAAAAAAGAGAAAAATAGCTATTTATGTACTGTGTCTCTAGTGCGGGCGATTCCGCACGCCATTAAAGTCAATGGGATTTCGACTATACGCAGTTTTCGCTTTACGTGCTAACTGCGGAACGTAACCCCAGCGTAAGATAAGACAGACCTGTAATATGCTGAACTTCAGGTGTTCCTACACCTGTTAGCTTTTTGTTGCTCTTCCTCTTGTTGCAATCACATGAATCTCTCTGTGTTCCCAGCTCCTGCCTGCATGACCATTGTAACATAAAATGCCTTTTCAGATGCATTTATTTTCTTTTTGCCATGTCTGACAGCTACACAATGTTGGCACAAAAAGAGGCTCTGATAGTCCGGCGGCCAGTTGGAAACCCTTCACATGTGACTGCAAGTTTCAAAAAGTAGTCAGTAAAGACAAGTGAGTTGAGTGCAAAATTTAAATATCTCCTTGGAGAGATCATTAGTACCGACCAATTAATAGCAACAGTCACTCAACATTGAGTACCTAATGGGCTGCATCCAATAAGCAAAGGGGGATAAGTTGGAGAGGGAAAACAAAGTGTAATTCAGGTAATCAGCCTTCTTTCTCAATGTGCAATCACTGTCCTTTCTGTGATAGACCATTCTTCCATTTCTGCCATCAGAGATCATTCTTCATTAGACAGTTGAATTTGCTTCATTGATATTTTTTAGCATTTTTAGTGTTTAGCTAAATCCTCATTCTGAAGATATTAATGTGATTGGTCCTGCAACTTTTCCTACTAAACTGATTTGGATTCCATTAATTTTTAATGTAAGGGTCTAAAACAGATGCAGTCTTGCCCATTCATGGCTATCACAACTTACGTGGTATTTGGTATTTTTTTCTTAACATCCCAGTTCCCAGATGTGACATAGCCAGGGTATAATCCTTCCAGACTAATAAATAACGGTGTCACCCCTGCCCTCCAATTTGGGGTGTGGTTTACAATGCTTTACTGCTGTAGCTTCCAGCCTGGATTGCTCACAAACCGCCTCTACGATGCAATTCACTCCCAGTTATGTCTGTGTGTGTGCTGCAGGCAGCCTGCCACACCTATGCTCTTACCAGCTTGAATTACAGCTCAGGGAGACCCCAGTACACTCCCAATCCCAGAAGTGTATGTCCTGTACTGCCCGGCCCTCTCCTAGATAATACAAATTTATATAGGTCTGTTATTTCATCAATGGAAACAATATGCACAGATTTTATTATCCCAAATAGAGTTTTCCAAACACTTCAATTTAAACACACTGGATTATATCAAACATATTTATTAACTACAAAGAGATTTTAAGTGAATACAAGTAATGAGGCATAAAAGTCAAATGGTTAGGCATTTATCTTTATTTTTCTTCTAACTTAAACTATGTTTAAATTCAAAGCAAAGTTTGCCACCACATGCTCTCAACAGTCTTTACTGATCAAACTTCTTAAGTCAGGACCTCTTCTTCTGTTTCATGTCTGCTTCCTTTGTCCCTTCTCGTGCAGTGAATTGATGTATGGAGGAGGCGGCGCCGTGTGTTGGGGTGTCTGCCCTTTCTTTGTACAGTGGGTCCCCAGTATACGTCGGGTTGTGCTCTTGAAAAGGGCCACGGATACCGAAATGACATATACTGGGGACCCGCTGGTACAGCAGTGGCATAGGCAGGAGGGGACACTTGGGTGGGCCCTAGGTGGGCGGGCAGTGATGGGGGGCGAGGGGTAGGAGCGATCTGACGGCCTCTCTCCCACTCCTGCCAGCGTTGTGCACAGGGGGGGATAGACGGTCTGGCTGGGGGCTCCTGGAAAAATGGGGGGGGCCCGTAAAAATGTGCACCCCCTGCCCAGCATTCAGGGCTTGCCCCGCTCCGCCTGGGGCTCCTGCTGGAGCATGGGATCGGGGCGCGGGGGCTTGCCCCGCTCTGCCCGCCTGGTGCTCCAGCCGGGGAGCGGGGTCGGGGGCTTGGAAGACCCCATGTTGCTCCCCAGCAGGAGGGCCGGGTGAGCGGAGCAGGGCAAGCCCCCGCGCCCCGACCCTGCTCCCCAGCTGGAGCACCGGGTGGGTGGTGTGGGGTAAGCGCTGGGGCGGGAGAGAGGTGGGGGTGGGGTGTGCCTGGATGTTAAGTGGTGGGCCACAGCCCACCCGTGGTTACCCATACCTGTTGCATATCCGTCGCTCATCAATAGGGGAACATGTTCCGATTCACGTCGGTCTGCACATCCGTTGTTTTCAATGTACAGTACAGTACTGCAAATGACGGATATGTGGATCGGGACTGACGTGAATCGGAACATGTTCTCCTATTGATGAGCGACGGATATGCGAAACAACAGATAAGAGGGAGACGTATACCGGGGACCCCCTGTATAGTCCTGTCCTGTCTTTGAGAATCATTTCTAGCTGGGAGTAAAGGCGACAGACCGTCTGCATGAACAGGAATTCCATCTTCTTTCTTTGCTAAGATGTAGATTTTTTTACCCTTGCCCATTTTCCTGCCAAAGAATGGCCACTTAGCAAGTAATGGCCCATTGGTCTTGTTTACACCTCGCTGAGGTGTCAGCTTGCCCTTTGTCTCTGAGGAATTGGTGTAATGAGACTCTGTTCACTGCTTACATGCAAATTAAGCAGAGCACACATTCCTTTGTTTTAGGACAGACCTGGTTGCCAACTTCTGTTTGGGCAGGGCTGTGGTTTGGAACATGTGTTAACTACACCATACAGTGACATTTTATAACTTCATGTACAATGTTGCCACACACATTTTACCAGGACAATAACGATCAGCAAATTGAGTTTTAAAATGATACCTTGCAAGGCCTACCTTGTACGAAGATTATTTCAATAGGCCACAGGTATAGTCTGTCCCACCAGATTTGTGTGTTGATATGGAAATTTCAACTTTTATTTAAAAAAAAAATAAAAAAAAATTGGCCCTCATGACTGTGGGGGGCCCAGACTGCAAAGAATAAGCACCTTGAATTTATTTTAAGAATCTCATAATTTAAGACAATCTGATGATTCTGTGGACTCTTACTCATGTGGCAATACCATAGATATATGTTGCATCACAATCAGCCTGTTAATGTGGATCCAGTTGTAACAAATTATTGAGTGATCTGAAAGAGTGGAAAATGACTGGCCAAAGAGCAAAACAAAGAGAATGTTCCCCCACCCCCCGCATCTTTTTCCTTAAAAGAAAACATTTTTTCAGTAAACAGCTGGATTGACACTACAAGTTAGGTACAGTATGAGTAACAGTGTTGTTGGTTTTCCCCATGCTACCCCTAGCCACTGTGGCACATAAAACTGGCTCAGCTAAATAATAAGCCCATACTTACGTTCATTCCCTGCTGAACTGAGCCTAGATCTTGACAGTCAAGACGGATTTGGTAAATCTCTTCACATGTCCAACAAGGCACACCAATTTACTAACATCTGGTGCATATCCTGCTCATTGTGAGGTTAATGAGTTCTCCCTCTTTCCAGGGCATGGAGATGACTAAGACCTGTTGTTCCCTCTAATGGCAGCATCCTTGGGGGAGCAGTCTGTACAAAGTCCATTGAACAGGGTCTGCAACAACCTGTAATACCTCTTCTCTGCATCCAGAGAAGATCTAGTACATTCTGGAGGCTGGAGCTTCAGCCTCTTTGTTTTTTCATTGGCTGAGTGAATAACTGCTGTGACACACGGGTGCTAAAGCTCTTTTCGTTCTTGCTTTTTTTGGTTTCTCGTAACTTTGAAGGGAGAGGTTTCTCTCCTTCATTTTTCCCTACCCTTCTCTTCTGTGCTGAAAACATGGAGCAAGATGACTAGGGAGAATGACAAGGGGAGGTGGATCTTTCATCTCTAGACGGCTGGTTCAAATCTAGCCAAAGTCAGTAATAATTGAGGCTTGTTCCCATTGGTTGCCTATTTGGTCTGATTTTCTGTACTTATGTGGATGGTGGATTTTATCCTTCCAAACACCCAGTACACCACCTTTCACTGGCACTAAATTCAAATGAGAACTAACAGCAAGAGAATGGTGGATTCACTTCCAAGGGATTTATGATATGAAGGTTATTTTGAATGCCTTTGTTTTTTCTGCCTAGGGCAGTGGCTCTCAAACTCTTTTACTGGTGACCCTTTTCACATAGCAAGCCTCTGAGTGCAACCCCCCCCCCCCCTTATAAATTAAAAACACTTTTTTATATATTTAATACCGTTATAAATGCTGGCGGCAAAGCGGGGTTTGGGGTGGAGGTTGACAGCTCGCGACCCCCCATGTAATAACCTTGTGACCCCCTGAGGGGTCCCGACCCCCAGTTTGAGAACCCCTGTTCTAGGGGGAAAAAAACTGGTGGAGCAACACTTGGTATGTCTGAGAGAAGTGCTGGGTGTCTGGCAGCCAGCAATAGAAGTGGTTGTAATGTTTTGGGGATTGCCCAGACCAATAAGGGGTTCTCAGTGCCTGCCTTGTAACTTTGGGTATCTTAATGCTGCGCTTCAGCACTGACACCAGTAGCCAGCCTCCAAGTAGAAGGTCACATCCAGGCTTCCACCAGCTGAGTTGCTACTTGCAGGGTGATCTCAACAATCTTTTCTGGTCTCGAGTCCCCCCTGGTCTCGGACATGCCAACTTTCCCCCTCTGGTTTGTCGCCCCCAATTATAAGTTCACTTTGGCACACGCACTCCACACAGTTGGCACAACAGACCTGCTTGAGGTAAAAATAAACCAAAGGTTTATTTAATAGGAAAAATCCTAGATTCGAAGATGAAATAGTAAGGAAAAGCAAACAGAGAATTTACACAGAAAATAAACATGATGCAATCGCAGGACCCATGCAGATTAGCTAAATTGTCTTTTCTAATACAAGTTCCCTATTGCCTCACACTGTGCCCTCTGTCCTATAGAGGATCCAGTGCTTCATGGATAACACCCTGTTAGATGCTGGCCCTCAGATTCTGGATAGCCTTCACTTCAAATCTCTTCCCTTTTAACAGGGTTTGCGGTTGGTTTCCCCCCTCCCTCCGCCTTTCCCCCCCTCAGACTATGGTAGTTCATGGTTACACAGAGCAAGGGGGCTTCCCAGACTGGGGTTTTCTTTTTGGTTTCAAGTTGTTTCATTTCCCCCCCCTCATTAACTTCCACCATTGTGTTTTCCTAGCTAGACAGTGAGCTGGTTTTGTGTGCCTGGGAGGTGCTCTCGCTACCTGATTGCCTCACCACGCTGTAGTGAGGCGATGCTGTACTTGCAGAATAGTTACCATTAAAATTTTTCTGCACGTATGCACATGCATGAATTCATAACCATAACCTGTATATATATCTCCTAATGACCATCAAGTTCAGGATATTACAAGCTTTCATAAAAGACCTTACTTGACATTTATTTATAACATTGTCTACAACCAGTTGATTCAATTGTTTGTTTGTTTTTTTGGGGGGGGGGGTTCAGACCCTCTTGTTCTCCCCTTGGGGTGTCTGGACCTTGATTGTCATAGCACTGTGTGTAAAAGTTTTTGAAGTAAAAATATAATAAATCAGTCAGAGGATGGAGTCAAATAATAGGATTAGACACTGAAATGGGCTGGAAAAGCTAAGATTCGTTTGCACACTGGTGTTGTGGTATCATGACAAGTACTAGCAAATTTTGCTGATGCAAACTTTTGCCCACTTCTTTGGCTTTCTCGCGGTTTATCTAAGGTAATTGTATAGCTCCCCAGTGATGAAGTATCTGAGCTCCTCACAATCTAAAGTATTTGTCCTCACGATACCCCTGTGAGGGAAGGCAGTGCTATTACCCCATTTCACAAGCAGGGAACTAGGATGCAAAGAGATTGTTACTTAACCAAGTGTGATAGGGAGGCCCTGCCTGGGGTATCTGACTGGTGCAGTGGCCTCAGTTTCCCCTCCAGAGTCCCCAGGAATAGGCCTTAAAGGCTTTCCAAGTATACATAGCCCTTGTGGGGTTATAATCAAAGTCCCACAACCATAATCCAGCATAGTCCAAGCAGTACATGCAAGACACCAAGTACAGCCCCAGCATCTCTGACCATGCTCTGGCATCTCTCACCACTCCTCAGGCCCCACCTTCAGCCCTCTTTGGCCATCTAGTTTCAGAAAGTTCAGCAGGCTAGCCTGTCCACTGACTTCCTGACCATCCCACCCTCTTTCCGGGGAGGGCCTGCAGAGAGCCTTCTGTTGTCAGTAGCTTTCCCCAGAGATGTCCTCCTAGCTCCTGATCTCTGGCAGCTCTCAGGGCCAGTTTCCAGACTACCTCAGGCATCTTTGCTCGCCAGGTGTCTTTTTCCCTCTGGGCCACTGGTGCCCTCTTTTAAGCCCAGTTGGGGTCAGCTGATGAGTCACAGGTGCCCTGGCTTTTTCCTACTTAAAGGGCCAGTGTCACTCAGTGACACCAAGGTTACACAGGTTGTCTGAATTTAGGTCTCCCAAGTCCCAAACTAGCACAGTAGCCACTGTGCCATCCCCCTTAGTGACCGCTGAATGGGTCTGTGCCTCAGAGGTATCACTCCTACTAGCAAGTCCAGAGAACACCTTTCTCCCTTTCTTTTGTCTAGTTTCGAAGGGAGCTAAGTGCTCAGCACAGGTATCATTGCGCCCCCCACCGAAGTGTGAAAATCTCCGATTTGGAACACGGCAACTTATTAACAGGGCTCAACAACGTCATGCAAAAAGTATTCAATTGAAATTGCAGGGCAGCGTTATTGGGGGCGAGTCAGTTACCCAGGATGGGATTTGGTTTGGACACTTGGCATTAACAATCTTACCCTGGCAGAAAGTTCTGTGGAATCTTTAACTACCCCAGGTGGTCATGATCCCGGCTTCACTTCACATCTGATTCTCCCTGTCCTGCAAACGAGTGAGCGAGGACCGCTAGATACAGCAGTAACCTTTAGCCAATTTGGTTTCCAGCTACAAAGCACAGCCAGGAGCAGCTGCTAGCGGTCACAGTGCTGTGATACAGTCTGGCACTAGCTCTTTGTGACGCTTGATGTTATTATCCATAAAGAACAAACACCGCTCTCAGTTCTTGCTCCCATATACACCGACCCCTATCCACGCTTCAGTTCAGGCCCTTCCGCCATCTTA
Source organism: Platysternon megacephalum (assembly GCA_003942145.1). Classification (NCBI taxonomy): domain Eukaryota; kingdom Metazoa; phylum Chordata; order Testudines; family Platysternidae; genus Platysternon; species Platysternon megacephalum. The sequence goes on along the minus strand of QXTE01000362.1, from coordinate 214,322 downwards.
TAAGCTGTTGCTAGGTCTGCTCCTGGCCAATCAGCAGCATAAACAACCAATAACTATAACCCTTGCTATGTCTAATGGCTTTGATGTAGGGATGGTGGTGGTTATAACCTCTGGTTTGCTTAGGTGGTCATGAGTAAGTGCAGCTAAAGCACAGGATTGGAAACCGGGAGATCCAAGTTCTGGTTTCGGCTTTGACCCTGGCTGGCTATGCAACCATGAGTCAGTTACTGAGGCCAGAATTTGCTTGTTAAAGTTAGAAATGCGAATCCATATTTAGGTATCTGAATAGACTGTTTTTAGGAGGTGCTGAGCACCTCTGAACTCCCACTGAAGTCAATGGGAGCAATGAGTGGGCCACTCCTGTGAAATCTGGCCAGTTATGTGGGTATCTAAATATGGTTTTAGGTGCCTAGCTGTATTCATTGGCATTTGAAAATGTCAGCCCTAACTTTTTTCTGTCTCATTTTCCCCATGTGTAAAATAGGGATAAGAAAGGGGATACTTACCTCCCTGATCCTGTTATTAATGTTTGTCAAGTGCGTTGAAATCTTCACACTGCTACATGCCATAAGGTGACACGAAAGTGCAAAGTATCATCGTTGTTGTATTTCCTGTTCAAACAAACTGAAATGATAGTTTCCTTTCTCCTTGTGGTGACATGGCTAATACTTTAAAGAGGTGATCTGCCAAATATACTGCTGTTTGGGTTATAACTATAATAAGTTTATGTTCTACTTATATAGAGCCTCTTATCACAAAAGATAGCTAAGTGTTTGTTGTGTTCCCCATCATGGAAATGCAGTCACTCCTGGGATGGAACATGACAGTACACTGCTCTGCTACTTATGTGCAATATTTCCTCTTTCACTTCTCACTTTCCTCTTTGAAAACTGTAGCTATTGGTTACTTTGTATGTATTGCGTGCAAAAGCACTGAGCTATAATTTACAAACATGGTGCGGTATAGTTGAGGATTGAAATCCAATGTAGGCTCCTAAATAAATGGCCTGTTTTTTCCCCCCTCCTCCTTCTGCAGCTCCCATTAATGTTAGTGAAGTTACATGTCAGGGGTGAACCCTTGGAATCTTTGAGTGCACTGGTTGGGGAGGTGGAACTGCCCACCTGGTCCCATAGGATCAGAATGACGCAAATGCCAAGGAGACAGTGTGCATAGAGTGTCATGAAATGAGGAGATTCAAGTGACAAAACAACGTGAGACAAGAATGTTATTTTTATTAGAGAGAGAGAGAATTTGTGCTTTCCCCGTATTGGAGACCAGGGCATTGTCCTAAAGAACAGCCAGTCTCTTCTTTATGGGTTTGACTCTTGTAAAATCGTGCGAAAGCCAAACTTCTCTTTCACCACACACTAGAATACATTTCAGTGAGAATATTTATTTGCATGAATATAATTCTTCAGTTACAAATACAATTAGTGTAAGCCAAATAAAGAGGATGTTTCTACTTTAAAGCCTACTTTCTAGGAACCTTGCAGGTGTGGTTTACTAGCTAAGATCAGACCTGGTTGTCAGTACCTACATATAAAACGAGGAGGTCAGGGGGTGAATCTAGATCAGGATTAAAATAAATTTTTGACTTCAGTTCAAGGTCAAATAAAGGGTAGGATTCACAGTGGATGGCACCAAAATATTATTGTTATGAATCGCATTTATGAGATTTTTGGTCCCAAAAGGTGGAGATCTCACAAGATCATGAGATTTCTGCTAGTTTGGTAACTATTTCCTGGAGACAGCTGCCCTCAAGAGGCTTTTGGAAAATCAGACCTATTTCCAGGTTTTCAGTGACGACAGATCAGAGTCTACCCCTGGACTTATCATTCAGACTGACCAATCTATCAGTGTGGTGAAGGACTGAATGGGCTTGAAAACAATGAGTTATGCTAGGGTTTAACTGGGAAGCTGGTGCTACTGCTACCAGAGATCTGGGCAGTGGAAATATGGTAGATGCCAACATGGGGAATCTGTCTCAGTCAGAACCTACAGAAGCAGGAGATCTGGGCAGGTGTCTGCATCTTGGTGGCTATGGACCGATCTCAGCCTTATTGAAAGATCCCGCAGTGTTTTTTCAAAAAGTCCAGGCCAGACAGCCACCTGGAAATAAGCCTTTTTTCTCTCACTAAATGATCACAGCTGGCTAGGACTGTAGTTTTGCACTTCAGCTAAACACATGCATTATACAGGTACCAGCAAGTTTGGTGGGTTGATTGCACATTCAGCAATCAAACTTGGTTTCAAAGGGGATTAAAGTTAATGAAGTGTGATGTTCCCTCTTACTTTGCCCTCAACACAACCCTAAAATCCAAGGAAGTTTTAGGTTATGGGACACTTCTTGATCATGCCCTAATGCTCACAGAGCATGTTTTCCAGAGATGGTGACAGACTTGGCATCATGACAAGGAACTTCAATCAGCCTCAAACTGATGGTAAAACATACTTCACACGACATATTAATCTCCCTCCCAGAGTAACGCAATATCTTAATGACAACCTCAACAACATGAACAGATATTCCGGATTGACATATATTAAGGGTGTGGTGGTGTGTATGTATGTTTGTGGGAGAGCTCATAATGAAGGTGAAATACATACTCCAAAATATGGGGACTTTATTTGTAATGCTTTACCTTGTCATTCAAAAATCTGCAAAACTGATTTAAAATGTATATTTATTCTGGAAGTTAAATGCACTACTGGTGTAATTATATATGGCTGAACTTTGCTCTGTATTTAATAATTGAGCATGGATAATTTGTACTTATTATGGTAGATGAAATGTCATAAAATACTTGCAAAAGGTGCTGACACTTGAACTGCAGTACAAATATTTGCCTTTTTTGTAGTCATGCAGGAACATCATTATGATGGTTATGGGCAAGTCTGTTGAAATTTGATCATTATTATTGTCAGTACTTCTTCACTAATGCCATTTAGAAAGAGAAGATTCTTTTTTTTCTGACAGCGAGTAAATATTACAAAAAGATATTCAAAAGGAGACAGATGCTGGCTTCGTGGGCACACAGTGTGAGTGACAATCTGAGATCAACAGATCATTATTTTTCACAGCAGGCAAAGAGAAGCTCAGAGAAATGGCAAATCTTAGTGCCAATCTTCTGCTGATGGCAATGCTACACAACAGGAATTTTTTTTTTTTTAAATGTTTGGTTGCAATTATATTTTGCCCATGCAGGGCTATAGTGGATTGGCTACAATCATTCTGCTCAAGGTATTGTTAAATGAAAGGGGTGTTGATGACCTGATAAACTTGGTTTGGACCAGGGTTAATTTCTTTGGTTTCTGCCCATATTTGGGCTACATCCTCATTCCCCACTTTCACTGAGTTGATGCTTGGTGCAGGTGAATGAGGGGAAGGCAAAGATATCTCACAGCTACTTTTGCCATCTTCTCCATTCCTGGACCAACTTGTGGATAAATCGGCCTCTACTGTAAGTCAGAGTCAGCCCTAGGGATGCTCTGACTTATGCTAGTTAAACAGTTCCTTAGGAACCATTCCACCCGCTGGAGTGCATTATGCTTATTTATATTCAATCTTTATCATGCCTCTTCCCAGTCCCCAGGCAACCCCAGCATGCCCTCTACTCTACCCCAAAAGGAGGGAAACGGGGGGTGGAGAGCAACTGATGTCGTCAAAATAATTTTCCCACGAAGGCACTCTTCAGCTGCCCCTTTATGGCACCTTTAAGGTCACTTTCCACTATTCTGACAGCTGAAAGCACTCTTATAGGGAGCCGATGAGGCCTTTTGTGTTTAGTAGAGGTGGGAGACATTTTTGGGGTTAATAGTTTACTGCCAAAAATGCAGATTTGGGTTGACCAAAACTATTTGCAAATTCAGATCAAATTTGGTAAATAGTTTCAGCTGGAAAAAGAGAGAATATGGAAATGTCAGTATTTTTTAATTTTTTTTGAAGATGTCTTAAAGAAACACTTTCACTTTTTTCTTTTTGAAACTAATTTAGAAATATAGCTAGAGACTTAGTTTCTTTTGGGGGGCTTTTTTTTTTTTTTTTTTTTTTTTTTTTTTTTTTTTTTTTTTNGAACTTAGTTTAAAAACAACAAAGCAAAAGAAAATCATTTACGGTTGAACAAAATATTTCATTAACCCAGAAATGTTCATTTCTGGAGTTTTCATTTTGATGAAGGAAAAAACTACACATGTATGAACTGAAAACCCAAGAATTCACTGAACTCTAGTGTTTAGTATCTTGGTGTATCTGGATATGGAGATAGCATATTCATCATTGCCTTGGGATTCTTAATTTGACCGCTAAGAAGTATTAGAATACAGTGTGTAGTTCCAAGAGGTTATTGTACATTTCTGTAATTGGCTTCTCAGGCTGTACTGGGAATGAGGTTTCACTTGATTTGAGGGGAAAATGTGCATTCAAGCCTGAACAAGAGCTCTGTATAAGCTTAAAAGGTTGTCTGCTTCACCAGCAGAAGTTGATCCAACAGAAGATATTATCTCACCTACCGTCTCTAATATACTGGGACCAATATGGCTACAACAACACTGTAAACTACATTTATTGGCACTTCCAGTTTGGCTGAGTTTGTCATTTTCATCTTTCTTCGTCATACATAATGATTATAAACATGCTCGTGCAAATACATGTCATATGACCAGGCTGATTCATTCTCATTCTCTCTCTCATTCTCTCTCTCTCTCTGCTTGTGTGCATTTTTAAACCTGACAGGGAATGCATGCCACGTCATCTCAGTTTTCAAACTAGTTTCTTCTTCTTTGACTGTCTTTCCAATAGGAATGAAGTCAAGCATTGAAGGGCTGTTGCTGCTGCTGCTGCTTTTCGCTGGGTAGTGCTGAACAGCTAATAAGGGAAAAGCTCTCTGAAACCATAGTCACAACCAGGCAATAACTCAAAAATCTGAAAGAGCTTGGTTCTGCCTGTAAATATTTGCACTTGAGGAACTGCTTTATTGCACTCTTGGATAGTATACGGCATGCTTGTAAATTTTTTACCCACTAGGGACTGTTTTGCCTGACCGCACTTGTGTTCTGCTCATAAATACTCCAACCATTTGGGATTACTTAACTTTTGAAGATTCTAATAAAATTACATGCTGTACCATGGGACTTAATCTCTCACATTTTTCTAGAACTGATGCATTTTCACACAGTCATTGTTCATCCACCCAGCAGCTTTACTGTCTCAGTGGTTGGAAAGTCTCTCTGTAAACAATAAAAAGAACAGGAGTACTTGTGGCACCTTAGAGACTAACAAATTTATTTGAGCATAAGCTTTCGTGTGCTACAGTCCACTTCTTCGGATGCATAGAATGGAACATACAGTAAGAAGATATTTATACATACAGAGAACATGAGAAGGTGGAAGTAGCCATACCAACTGTAAGAGGCTAATTAATTAAGAGAAGCTATTAACAGCAGGGGAGAAAAACTTTTGAAGTGATAATCCAAATAGCCCATTTCAGACAGTTGACACGAAAGTGTGAGGCTACTTCAACATGGGGAAATAGATTCAATTAGTGTAATGACTGAGCCATTCCCAGTCTCTGTTCAAACCTAAGTTAATGGTATCTAGTTTGCATATTAATTCAAGTTCAGCAGCCTCTCGTTGGAGTCTGTCTTTACCAAACCATTTATATCATCTGTGTCACCGGAGCTGAAATGGGCTCCTAGAGAATCAGGGAATCCTGTGTGTTCTGTTAAGCACTCTGTTCATAGTTTCTAAAACAAACACACACTCATCAAGATCATTTTATTCATGGTTAATGACGCTTGGTCATATCAGATGAATATGTTGCTTCATTTTTCTGGATGGCAGGCTATAGGCACACTGAGGCTCAGTTTTCGAACACAGCCAATTAACTGGATTGCCAAATGAGGGATTTGGACACTCAGACTGGTACTTAGTTGCATCAAATACCTGTTTTATGCATATAAGTGCTGATTTGAGCATCCAGATGTGGGATGTGGGTAGCATATTTAGGCATTTATGTGTGAAAATTGGGCTTCTCATGGGCATCCTGTTTCTCAATAGCTTGTGGAAGAAGGGAAGTTCTGTAGTCATAGGTCCATACACAGTGTGGGGCTGGACACCTACAAACCCCACTGTAGGGCTGAAGGAGGCTGAAGGTTTCCCCTATTCTGATTTTTCATGATTTGAATCTGTTAGTGATAAGGTGACTTTTATTTCAAACATGGTAAGTGATTTAATTAAAATCTCTGCCTCTGCTGGAGTGGAATGAGCAGGGTCGTGTGCCTGTGCACCACTGCTTTATATTGGATGGAATTAGTAATGCTTAACTCTGTGCCAGAAACAGACAGGAGTGGAGGAGCTTTTTCACTGCCCTAAACGCCAGAGGCGTAATAGGAACGTGATGATGAACTCTGTGCTACAGGCCTTATACTGTTAGTGCTCATGGAGATTCTCCTTTGATGCAAGAGGCAGTTTTGGGCAGCAGAATCTGTTGATTTGAAATTCTGAGCGGCCCTGGCATGCAGCAGGGCGACAAGCAGGATGCTCTAATGGCCACGGACCTAGTACAGTGGCTTTCAGAAAGGACGGGTGTAAAAGAATTTATTTTTGCTTATTAATGTGAGGGGTCTTTTGTGGAATCTTTAAAGCCCCTGAATCTTATCAGTTCAAAATTCTTCAGTGGAGCCTAACCCTTTTGGATGGTCAATCTTTAAGCCCTTGAACGTTGGCCAGTTGGTTCAGTGAGAGGAAGAGTGAGGAAAAGCTCTGTGATTGAGAAACCGAACGTAACAATCAGCCATCCAGCTGCAGGACAAGTAGCAACCAGAAGCCTGGAAATTATGGGGTGAAACATGTTGACACTGGGAGTAATCGGATTAAATGGCATTTGTGATGTTAGCAGAGCACAGGTTAGGGTGCTGTGCCACATGCTCAGACTGCAACGTCTTCTTCCTTAGAGCACTCCTTCCACCCACCACCCCTCCTTCTCCTCGCACCCAGTGCAGGAAAACAACCAATTCAGTATTAGGCTTCATTACTTATTTCCTACATCTCTTATTTGCTCCATGGTAGCACCCCCTGAATATGGTAACAACTAGTAAAAATAATGAATGAGAATAACTGATCTAAACCTCCCTGTTGGGACCCTCCTATTCCATCTGGCTGTATATAAAGGGAGGGTAGTCGTGATCCCTCATTCAGGGTTGTGCTTGCCAGGTCGAACCCCACTGAATTGATTTTTAAAGCATCCATGACACCTGAAGTCATTCTTATCATCTTGGTCCTTCCCTCTCTAGTTCCCCCCTCATCCCCAACTTAAATTTCAGCATGGCTTTAGCAGCCAATATCTACACAGGTTGCTAGAGTTAGAGAATTGTATAAATGGATCACACTTTAAAAACTCCCTTTTATTTTGCAGTTCTGGCAGCATTGCCCATTGTAAATATAGGGCATATCTCTTGAAGCAGTAGACTCTTTCAAAAGAAGAAACAACGTTGTCACCCCTGGACCATTGGAAAGTATTCCAAGTCCTGATGTACAAAGAGTTTTGGAAATGACCATCACTAAAATCAGATCAGAAACAAAGGGTGTGAGAGTGGGAGGAAAGGGGGGAGGGAGAAGCAAGATGGTAATCAGAATGATATGGTTACAGTTACTATTTCATGAGCCAACATAACTACAATAAAATTCAGCCTCCCAAGGATTCTAACTACTATGCTTTATTGCTTGTGTTCAGTATTTTTAGGGTTTTAGGAAGCTGACAGTAGCTGTGCTGATGACCTGGCACTGTGTTCAAAAGTAGCATCTCTACATGATGAAAAATAGAGTGATCGCATTGTAAAGCTGGGAAGTTAGCTAATGAGAATAGAGCTAGTGGTTAGGGATGGCCAGGAAACAACAATTCCGTTTCATGAAATGCTTTGAGGTTTCAATATCTAGTTTCATTCCAATATGGAACAAAAATGAAATCTCTTGAAATTTTTCAAGCAACAGAGAGAGATAGAAAGGGGTGCAGAAGAGAGAGAATGTATGTCTACTCTGTGCACAAACAATACAAAAATAACCCTGCAGCAGCGAGTCTCAAAACCCACGTCAACTGACTCGTGTTACCCAAAATTGGGCCAGCCAGTAAGCTTAGGGAGGACTAATGACTCACCAGAGTTTGGCAGAAAGCAGCACGTTTATTATACTGATAGCTAAGCTCAAAAGTAGTGTGTGTGTGTGTATGTGTGTCATACTCACGCTCCCAGGACAGGCACGGTACTGGAGATGCCAGGATTCTTTAAGGTAAGTGTCCCCCAGCGCAGCGATGGATGGTGCAATGAAGGTAAGTCTTCCCGAGGCACGATGAAATGCAACACGGCGAACCACTGGCCAGGCGGTCCGGGCGAAGGGCCTTCACAGGAGGCACACGCTTGTGAGTGCACTCCTGAGCACATGGCCCCTTCCTCTTTTAAGGACCTGCTCCTCATGGCCTGCGACTAGAGATGACTTGGCCGTGTCTGGTTGCTCACACTCCACCTCAGGCAGTGTCCATGCATTGGGTGTGTGAATGCTGCCTAATTAAAGTCCCAGACACCTTGTCTACCTGGGAGCTCTTCTGATCTTCCAGCTGTTCAACCAGCCCATTCATCCCACAAGCATTCCAGGAGGGAGGGGCAAGTGGAAAGCCACTTCACAAGTATTCAAAGAGGGAGAGGAGACATGAGGCGGGGAGGAAGTGTAACAGACCTTTTGAGCATACAGATCACTGGTGCTCCTACAACAACTCGGGCTTGGGCTATGAGGCCAAAAATAGCAGTGTTGACATTCCCAGTTGGGCTGGACCCAGGGCTCTGAAACCTGGCCGGGGAGGATGAGTCGTAGAGACTTGGCTCCAACCATAGTAGGAAAGTCTACACTGCTATTTTTAGACCCTTAGCCTGAGTCAGTTGCCCCGAGCTGAGACACTCCCGGTCATATTCTGCAATGTAGATGTACCTATAGATAGCAAGGCAGTAACTCTGTAGTCTAGTCTGGCTAGTGGCCTGGGATGTGGGACCCATAGGTTCAAATCCATGTTCTGCCTGATTCAGAGCACAGATTTTCATCCCGGATTACTCTGAATCAGGCAAATCCCACAGGTTAGTGACAGGGCTAAAATGCTCTCCTGCCCCCGAGAAACCTTCTTGATGAAAATACTGTCTCAACAGAACATTTCTGCAAAATATTTTAGTTTCAGCTGAAAAAAGTTCTGTTTCAACCAGCTCTACTAGTAGTAGAGAGTGGGGAGCGGATATTGAAAACTGGCTAATAGTAATGTTAGAAAATTCTTACCCTATCTTGAATTCTTGCAACAGGAGCACCAGAATCTATTGTGACTTTGGAAAGTATTTTAATCATGTTTCCATCAGCAAAGATGCCCCATAATTCCAGGGAAAAAAATGGTCATTTTCCTGTTGTAAAATTGTACCACAGACACTCTTAGCTATTGTTATATATACAGCTTATATTTCCTCTGTATTAAAGATGCACAGACAGTTCCCCAGTAAGTCTCCCCCTTCATTATAAGTAAGCATGCTGAAGAATCATAGCATGCACAACTACTAGAATTGTGTTACTTGCCTAGCGTATTTCCTCTCTGTTCCTTTAAGCTGCTCTGATTCAAATGTGACTCTGTTCTTCTTGCTGTTTTACTTGATTTCAAAGAGTTCCAACAGTATAGCCTAGGGCATCTGTTATAACAACGGGTTAGAACCAGAACTGGGGCCTATTAGAGGGGAAAATCCAGTGACTGTCCTTTAGAAATTATTGTACTTTTTGCCCTTAAAAGTTGGCAAAAAGTTGATTATAGTTTGTAATTGCAGCAAATATTCGGCTGCAGCTCAGCAGGCCGTTAAGCTTCTCACTTCTTGTGAGGTCATATTTTTGTATTTGTTCTCCACCCTGACTTATCTTGCATGACAGTTTTTGATTGCTAAGAAGGGATGGATCTGAGAGTTACAGATGGGGATATATTTACATGTAACTGGGTTCCAGCTAATAAAATGGATCAAAAGCAATCAGCCCTTATTGGCAAGATCTAGCTCTGCAGAAAGGCTAGCCAGTAAACAGGATTATCTATATTATGCAGTGAAGATGAGTTTATGCTGGGAAATTATATTTGTGAAAAACAATGCTGAACAGCAGGGAAAGGGTAGGCTTGGATTCTGTCTGCAAGGAGGTTGCTAGGAAGGTGGATGTGATGTGAAGAGACATTCAATGAAGGATAGTCTGAAATGAAACAACCAAGGAAAGGCCCTGTTATTAAAATGTCAGTCTCATACAAAAGACATCCTGGGATTCCTTTAAAAAGATGGAAAATATGGAGGAACAGCATATGGCCTCATGGTAACGTGCTGCTGTCACGTCCCAAACAAGCTACATTTGTTCTGGTATGATATATGCTGCTTCACGGTGGTGACGTGCAAATCCCAAAATTCATTCTTCCCATGCCCACTGTGGCATCTTGTCCTCCCAACGGCTTCTATTCTCCCCTGCTGGCCTTCATGCATCCCTCTACCAAACACCCTTAATTTCTCTGTTCCTGTTCAGGCCATTCCTCCTAGTACCTGTGTTGTGCTGTCATGAATTAGAAACAGTTATGGAGACAAGAGCAAAACCCCAATGGGTGTAAAAGAAAAGAATGCGACCCCCAGATGGTGCAAAGCTAAGATGGGAAGATTGGTAGGGGGATATCTGGACATATAGCACAACAATCAGCTGTAGAAATGATCTTAAAGGGCTGACTTTGCTGAGCCACTGACAGTTACTTATTTAGACAAGTCACAAATTGGGGGAGGGGGATGTTGGAAGATTAGGAAAAAGCAAAGGAAGAAAGAAAACTGGCAGTTGCCAGCTGGTAAGTTTAACTTTTTCAAATAACATCATAGAACAAATATTAAATGGAGCATATTTGGCCCTTAAGTATTATATGGCCTCCATTACTGTAGTATCTAAGCTCCTCTGTTTAATTTTGGAGAATAAAACATGGAGGAAGATTTTCCAAGAGATGCAAAGACGATTGGTGCTGAACTCCCATTGAGGACACCTGTTTGCCTTGGAAACACCCCTCCCCCCCCACTCTCCCAATTAACCCAGTAAAGAAATGTGATGGTAAGGCTGATACAGGTCTGTCTCATCTTACGCTGGGGTTACGTTCCGTAGTCAGCGCCTAAAGCGAAAACCGCGTATAGTCAAAATTACATTGAGTGTAATGGCGGGCGGAATCGCCCGCACTACAGAAACAGTATTTAAATTGTTATTTTTCTCTCTTGTTTTTGCCGACCGCATAAAGCTGAAATCGCGCATGTTAAATGCGCCTAAGATGCGACAGACCTGTACAGTGGGCAGATCCCAGCTGGTGTAAATCAGCATTGCTGTATTGAAATCAAGAGCTACAGCAATTTGTCATCTTAGGATATAGGCCAATGTTTTTAAACTACCGTATTATACCTAAGTATACCTAAGTTAATGATTTATCCAGGCAATCGAATGTTTTACATTCCATGTGGTCTAAATGAACGCCCCCATACCCATCTGAACTTCACAAGATTTGGGGGAAGTATCATATACTCCTGTTTGGCTGAACCTCCACATTGTCTGAATCCCTTCAATGTCCCCAATATGAGATACATGCCATCTGCAGCATGTATCTGATGCTGGGGGACAAATAAGGGATTTGGATAATGTAGAGGTTTGGATAATAGAGCAGAGGACTAGACTGGGAGCTGCCCCTGGCCGTGAGGGAGGCCACCAGGCTGCTGAATGGCTCTGGTGGTAGCAGGGGGTTCCCTGTGCTGCCACAGGGCCTGTGACACTCAATTCCCTGCCCACCAGGACTCTGCTCTGCGAGTACCACAGCCTTCCTTGTGCCTGCAGGGATTGGGTGTGATTGGCCCTGAGGTAGCACAGGGAACCCTCTGCAGCCCTGCTCTCATGGGAGTGAGCGAGCAGGGCAGAGCAGAAACCCCCAGCCAGGACTGAGGAGGAGGATGACAAGCCTCTGGCTGCAGGGGAGGCCACACCCTTGTTGAGTGACTGAACAGCTCCTGCTCTCCTGATTGTCCGAATAAAATCCATGTCCCCCCTGCTTCGTGGAGAATCAGGAGTTTACTATAAACATCTGGCTCTGAACTTGCAGTTGGATCCTGACATCTATACTGAATCAAAGCCCTAGTTCTGGATCCAAACTTTGTAGTCAGGCCCATAATGTAGGTACATCAGGGTGCGTAAAGGACAGCACAAAAAACTTCCATTGAATTTCTTTGCTTTCCCATGGCTTGTGCTGCTTCTCTAATGTTAATTTAAATGTAGTCTGTTTGTAAATAACCAAACACACTTTCCTCTGAAAGATGTTCCCATTACTGCTCAGACGTCTCAATATGTATTATGATGTGTGCTGCGCTCAAGCGGAAAAGCATCACAAATATTTCCTTCTCAGAACAGTTACCAAAGGTTACTCAAAGAGCAAGATGTTACTTAATTTAATGTTTTAGAACCATTCAAGAGAAAGTGCTCGTCGTCACTTTTGAAATTGTCTAATGCTGCCTTTGCCTCCAGGCAAAGGGAAAACAAAGTTTTTCTTCAGAGGGACAGTCTCCTGGTCGTTGCATCTTTATTGTTGCCTTTGTACTTTTGCATTACTATTCATGTAAGGATCATAGACTTTGTCAAGTTCATTACTCGCCAATTAATCGCAAATGGATTTCAGTGTCTAATCTAGCTTTTTATATATCTTTCTATTCTGCTGTGTTCTTGATGGAGTCTCTGGGTAAGATAGTGGCAGTGTGATGGAGCAAGATTATTCTATGCCAAATACTGCCAGAGTCTATTACAGTAGGGCACTTTCAATGTGATAATTCCCTTGTAGACATTCCAGTGTGGATTATCCAAGTTCCCATGGCTGGACCTGTCTGTAAGCCACTGGCTATGGGGTCTTAAATAATGGCCATGTTTTGGTTCTGGAGCACTAGCACCGTTCTCTTTAAAGCCATGAATGCAAGTGTTCCAGGCAGCCTCCTTTGAGCTTGATGCCAGTCCTGTTAATTTGTTGGGTATAAGGAGATGCTGGTGCATAAAGCTGCATCAACTTTCCTCCCCAAACGCACCTGTGCCATGCTTAAGTTCAACAGGCATGAAGGATAAAAGGCAGCAAATGGAAATTACTTAAAAAAACCTATTGAATAGAGTTATCATTACAAGAGAATTCTGTAGGTTGGTTTGAGATTACTATAAAAATTTTAATTCATTGTTGAATTATTTAGGTCCAGATTCTTCCACCTGTAAGGGCGTGGCACCCACCTCTCATGAGCGCCCCTTTTGGTCAGGTGTGTCTGCAGTCTTTAAACAGTTCTGGCCCTGGTATTGGGCCGTACCCTTAGGGATTCCTCTCTGGAGGCAATGGTTTTACCCTCCCTGGGCCCTTCTGGCCCTAGCTCTCCAGCTGGGCCACTGAGTAGTTCAGGTCTCCTTCTGGAGGTTTATTGCTGTCCAATTGTAGGCTACTTCCCCAGTGACCTATGGGGAGGGGGACCCAGGCACACCCACTACTCCAGGTCCCAGCCCAGGGACCCTAATAATAACAGCCATGTGCCACCGTGACCCTTCAATGAAACTGCTTTCAGTTTCCTGGGCCACTTCCCCAAAGCTCCAGCCTTCACCAAAGCTTCACCCTTACCTCAGGGCTCTTTTATGTTCAGGCACAGCAGCCAGTCAGGAGCATTTCCTTGCTCCCTCAGTCCCTGCCAGCACTGAGCTGTTCATGGTGCTGCAGTTCTCTCTGGCCAGCCAGAAGCGCTACCTGCAATCCTCTGGCTCCAGCCAAAAACTGACTCTGGTCTGCACTGCAGCTCCTTTTATACTAGCCTGTAACCCTCTGATTGGCTAGCCCCTTGCAATCTCCTGATTGGCTGCTTCCTGCGCAGACTCTGTAGGCTGACTGGAGGACTTAGCTCCACTGCTCCTTTCCTGGAATGGGTGTGGCAGGACCCTGCGGCCTCCAATAGGGGGCCTCTGGGCCTAGTCCACCCTGTCACACCACCATTATTCAATTTGAATAGTGCTTTATTTCTTATAATCAATGGGATTACTCAGGATGTAAGGTAGTACTCAATGTGAGTAAAGGCAGTAGACTCTGGAATAAACATTTAAGGTTTTTAATGCCAATCTAGAAAGGAAATTTGTTTCATGTGTTATCAGTTATTTCTTTACATTTTTCCATTTACTTTTATAAAGTTTATTTTTTGATATTGAATATAATTTACTTTCCACAGTGTCTCATGAATTCTAGTCAAAGTCTCTTAAAAGTGGTTTATAGTAACAATTGTACATATAAGGCACTGACTTGAAGTGATATTCTCTATTTTTTAATGCAGTTTTTGCATTAATAAATAATTTTGCCTAGATCTGTATGCTATGTAACTATCTGATTATATGTTAGATCCTGAAGATCAGATAGTTAAATGTCTAGGTTTGGACCCGTAATTGTTCTTTGGGCACACAATTGCATATGTAATTATTTGCAGGGGCAAAATTAAAGGCCCTGTTGAAGCCCAAATGAAAATCAGTCTTTTAGTATATTGTGCATGGTGACTAATTGACTTATATGCATTAAACAGTTTAATATCACACTATTAAAATTGAGTTTCTTTTCCTGGAGAAAAAGCAAGTTTGTAATCTTGTGTAGTAGTCACAAAACAGAACATATGGCGTCTCAGAATGATATAGGAATCTCTCATTCACACTGCTGAAGGAAAGGGTACTTTGTGTGCTGGGTTACATTAATACACACGGTGAGTACTTGAAATAGCTTGAGGAGGAGGATCAGATGTCTCTAACCACGCCTTATAGGCTTGCTGGAGTATGGCCATTCAGTGGTCTGTTAGAAATGATTTAGTCCTTTTCCAGGGGTCAGGTTCCTTTTTTTTTTTTTTTTTTTTTGTAGGTGGCATCACCAATACCACCATCAGAACTGGCACTCTGATTGATTATCTAATCTTAGAGGCTACAGAATCATCTTGGAACTAGGAACTAGAACTACGCTTCTACCACTAGGTCGAGTTCAGCCAGAACAGCACGGGGACATCTTGTTAAGGAGGTGTGGGGAAGCTTTCACTGATGGCTGCCCAAGATGTGCCTGCTGCATGGATAGCCAGCAGGTTTATCTGGCCTATGGGAATGTGTAGATAGACACTCATACCTATCTCATTGAAATAATAAATCCAAAGAACAAACCATGTGCAAGGATATCCCTATCCAGGCATAATATAAAGGAAAAATAAATAAATTAAGTCATTTGTATTTCTGTTAAACATTTTAGAGCATTTCAGGATCCTTAGGGACGAATAGTGCTGCAGGAAATACAAATATTGTTCGGTGCAGTGTCAGGCACCTCCATATCAGAAAGCTGAAGACAAACAGGAGGGAATTCAGTGAGAACAAGAAGAATAATTAAACATCTGTATAGAATGACCTGCTGTACGAAAGATGATTCAAAGTAGTAAGTACATATTGCTTGGCTAAATGATGAGTGAGATGGGAGGGGGAGGGTGCACAGGTACATAACGACCCACAAGCATTCAAAGGGCAAAAGCAGCAAGAGGTGGAAGAGCGTATTTGTTCAGGGTGGTCTAAGTAGATATAATTAGGAATAATGGAGTGAAAATAAGTAGAGGAAAATTTGAGTGGGATATCAAGAGATATTAATGTCATTGAGCTCTATTAGCTTGTAGAACAGCCTCCCAAGGCAATGGTAGAAGAGACCCCTCCCATTGGTCATTTAAATGGTCTTAGGCTGCAAAGCACCATTTCATTGATCTAATCTTATAAATTCATACAGCTTCAGTGTGTCATGGTATGACTTGCTTTCCAATATACCTATCAGTTTTCTGTCGCTTCCGGTATGCTTCTCATTAAAAAAGGAAGTTAGAGTTAAATGATAGGCCATATCTTCAACTGATGTAAATCCAAGAACACCTCTACCCCGATATAATGTGACCCGATATAACACGAATTCAGATATAATGCGGTAAAGCAGCGCTCCGGGGGGGCGGGGCTGTGCATTCTGGCGGATCAAAGCAAGTTTGATATAACGCGGTTTCACCTATAACGCGGTAAGATTTTTTGGCTCCCGAGGACAGCGTTATATCGGGGTAGAGGTAGCTTCATTTAATTGTGGATTTATGCTGAATTCTACCAGTTCAGTATCTGGCCCTATATCTGTTAGGGTAATTATTGCAAGGCTGCTTCTTTCCTTTTGTCTTGAGTTTCCTCTCTCATAGTTTTGATCAATTCTCAAGATATAAAGATAAAACTCACTGATCTTCATTGCTGTAGGATCAAGGAGAAGGACATTTTAAAAGGTATTATATTTTCACAGTTCCTAGATTAACAATGTCTTTGACACAAGTAAGCCTATTTCATAGCATTGTTTAATTACAAGTACTTTATATATAAACATGTTTTTAGAAGTGCTGTATAGCTGAAAGTCAAGGAAAATGATTCCTCTATTTAGTTCTGCAGAAAGCATGTTAACTTGACCTCCCATCTCCATCCAAATTTGTTTCTGAGCTGCTAGAAAGAACTTGCAGAAATGTCAACAGTCAACTTTCCTTTAGTTCATTAACTGTGCTGAAATCTTATTGCCTTCATTCAGGAGCTTATTGGTAAATTCTGTTGCTGTTAACTTCAATGAGAATACAAAGTTGTCAAAACAAATCTTTTAAGATACCACAATACATTTCATGAGTAAAAACAAATGTGAGTTTTAACCACCACCTTGTATCCTTTTTAAAGTTTGGATGATGTAGGCATTTTATTTCTCATTGGAAATTCTAATTAAACCTTTGAGGAGTTTCTCCCTTCAGTTGTTCCATGTTTTACATTGTTTGTCGATGATATAGGCCTACCCTACCTCCTTTACCCATTTAGATTTTAGTCACTCTAATTTTGGCCCCTGAGCAAAAGGTAATATGAGGTGTCTCTGTGCTCTTAAGTTTATGTGAAGGCATTATATATTAACAAAACTTTAAAACAATCTTAGCATACAGATATCTAATTCGTGGATGAACAGGGCTATTTTTTCCCCAGTTACACTTCATTAACATTTTTTGAGTATAGAATAAACATGCAGTGACAGCTAAATGATTTGGGAAGGGAAATAATCAGAGCACAGTACAGATAGGATGGCTACATGGGAAGAGATTTCTAAAAGAGTTCAGGGCTGAATTTTCAGTGGTGCTTAGCACCAAATTGCTACTATTGTGGTACTTATGCTCAGTAGCTCCCATTTTGACATCCAATGCACTAAGGTCTTTTTGAAAATCTGTCCATTATTTATCATTAAGTCTTTTATTTTACGGATCTCTTACAATAGAAAGGCCTTTATGAAAATACAGACTATCTGTATATGTGTGCATACATATAGAATAGAATAGAGACAGTTTATTTTTATTTAACCTTCTTTTTCAATAGGTGCAGCCATATGTTGCTTTTATTGTGCTAGTAAATCAAAGCTTTAACACACAAATATTCAGTACAGTTGATACTACGTGCAAGATATTCCTTCTTCCTGACTTTAACTTAAAAAGGCAAAACAGTAATATCCACTTTCATCTGTGCAAACACATTGTGTCAGTATGACAGCTGCTATCTTGGCTAACACTCTAAGGATTCAACTGAGGGCTTCCACATTTGAAAGCATGAGCTGCTACAGTTTGAGCTAAAGAGCCAAGCTTCTACACTTTGGGCTGTAACAGCACATACCCTCTGAAGAATGGCAGAGGGGACTGTGAAACACACGTTCACCATTGGGTTATACCAGGGGTAGGCAACCTATGGCACATGTGCCGAAGGCGGCACGCGAGCTGATTTTCAGTGGCACTCACGCTGCCCGGGTCCTGGCCACCGCTCTGAGGGGCTCTGCATTTTAATTTAATTTTAAATGAAGCTTCTTAAGCATTTTGAAAACCTTATTTACTTTACATACAACAAGAGTTTAGTTATATATTATAGACTTATAGAAAGAGACCTTCTAAAAATGTTAAAATGTATGACTGGCACGTGGAACCTTAAATCAGAGTGAATAAATGAAGACTCGGCACAGCACTTCTGAAAGGTTGCCGACTCCTGGGTTATACCAATATTAATTAAAAATGGCAACATTTTTGAACCATCACCCCGACTATAGTTCCAGACCTCTTTATGCACTGTCTGAGCTGCAAATCTTCTCTGCTTTCTTCAAGTTCTCCAAGTGCAATATTACAAAACAAAAGATGCTGTTCTGCTTTAGATTATAGTGTTGCCTTGGCCAGTTTTACAATTTCACATAGAAAACGAAATTAGGATGGCAGTAAAACCAAAAGAGAACTTTTCATTAGTGGATACTTTAAAGCCTTGGAAGGCAGAAGATATTTTCTTTGCTTCAGTGAATTCATATAGTGCCATTGTTTCTGCAATCAGGGAGAAGAACATCAGGTGGAAAGATCTATATTTTCTAATATTAGCTTGTGTATGGCTAGCTGAAAGTTCTATCATATCCAGAGAGGCAATGTATAACATTTTTACTGAAGTCAAAAACAGCAATGGAAATAGATACTTTTTTGGAGGGGGGGAATACCCCAAACGTTGAGTTATGGCACTATGTCCTAAGTGTTTTTATCTATTTGCCTACAGTAGGTTAGAGTATATTTTATACAGACAATATCCTATTGCCTGTTAAAGATAATAAAATGTTAAACAGAGACCAGCTCTTTTGCTTGGAGACGTTTCACTTTTTTTTGCAACTTGTTACATGTGTGCTCAGTGGGAGTTAGGTGTCTACTTGCCCTTTGAAAATTGTCCTCTTCATAATTGCAAGCTTATGCTTAGACACCAGTTTAGGCTTAGAAGACATGCTTAAGCAACTTGCTGAATGAGGGTCAAGAATATGAGATTGTTTTTGGTGGGATGGCTGTTTTTAAATTGACAGTCAAAGAACTCTGGATTAATCATTAACTCTCAAATGACCAAAATCCTGTCCTCTTCTGATGGCAATGTCTTTATCCTTCTATGTACTCATAATAAACAGTTTTAGAAAGGAATTCTGCATGGCTGTCGAATCTTTCTCTAGACAAAATCTGCTGTGACGGGCTGCATAGGAGGGAGGATGCAGCAGTCTGAATAATAGCATAGCAGTATATTCACCGCTATGACTGATTTTACAATTACTGTTAATGTGCCATATTATCAGCCAGACATGGTCACTGGGGGCTGTATTAATGAAGGAGTTGTACTGGAGTTACCCTTGAGTTTTTTGAAGTTGTTAGGAGGGATAAAACCTATGTCCCCATCACATATAAATTACGTGACATCAAAATTCATCAACAGGATGCACCAGCGGTTCTCAAACCTTATTGCACCATGACCCCCTTCTGACAACAAAAAATTGTGTGAGCCTAGGCGGGGGCGGGAGGGGCCCTGGGCTTCAGCTTAGGCCCATCAAGTCTAATGCTGGCCTTGACCAGCCCATTAAAATGGGGTCATGACCTGCATTGGGGTCCCAACTCACAGTTTGAGAACCACTGCAATACACTTAAGAAGAGAAGGGAGATGAGCCTAAACAGTTTCAGCTTCCTTTGTTTTGGTGATCTTTCACTGACCTGGTCCATGAGTCTTTCCAATGACCTTAGGTTCCACAGGGCCTGATCTAGATTTGGAATAAGATATTAGTAAGGGCAAACTATTCTTAAATATTTCTCCAAGGCACTTAGCAGAAACAGAATGTCCTTCAGCATTGGGCTTATGTATCCTTTTTTTCTGATTAATTTTGTTGAATATGCTCTGTGTCTCTTTTGTGACTGGGTAAGGAGCACACTACTCCCTATTTATACTTGAGCTTCTCTGTTTGGGATAATATAAAGTATTGTCAGAGTGCAGTAACTTTTTCCCAAACACATGTTTCTCTTCTCTCACTCCTCCCTTTAGAACTATACTTCGAAACACTAGTGCCACAGAGCAACTAGCGATGTTCAGTGACCTTCCACAACGGTAAGTTTGTCATCTGAGAATTTAAATTGCTTTACCTCATCTTGACACATGAAGACCCTGTGTGTGTCCCTTAATTCATTGTTGCGAGTGAGCAGTGGCATTGACAGCAAAGGATGTTGAGGCGGTAGCTGTCAGGACAGCAGAAGTGGAGTTTGTGATATGCTCATGTGTCTACACTATACCCCAGCAAAACAAACTAGGAGGCTAAATGCGAAATTAATTCTGATACTTTTTATTATTGCAAGTTAATGGTCTGTGTACCATATGCTAACAGGACATTTTCCAGTGCCTGGCAGTCCTACATCTGTGGATAGTCTGTTTGTGTTTTGTTCAAATACATTGGAATAAAAATGTATACAGAACCTAGATGCAACTATGATCTTTAAAATCTTAGAGGTTAATTGTTTCCTATTTCAAATTTCTTATTTTAGTCTCAGGGCTTTTTTCAGAAACATGTGACATGGAATGGCCAATAATAAAATGCAGAGATCAATCTGTAAGATAAATTCCTGCCAATTTTAAAAATACTTTTTATCTTTAGACTTTTTCTTAGTGTTGGCTGCTTTCATTTCCTACCGCCTCCATTTGATTGTATGCAAAGCTGTGCTAGGGAACCTAGAGCTGGCATCCAGCCCCACAGCTTGAAATGTGCCTTGAAATCTGTTTTAATTAGATATGACCCATAATAATTTAATTACCAACCCACCCACCAAATTAACTTTTGAATTTTAGCAGCCACATTCTGTAAAAAAAAATAAAAAATTCGGGAGCAGATACTTTACTGATTTCTATCCAGGGCATTTGAGCTAGAAGCAGCGCCGGCTCCAGGGTTTTTGCTGCCCCAGGCAGCAAAAAAAAAAAAAAAAAAAAAAAA